>OY744517.1:225166030-225171030 GCA_963556195.1 Sepiola atlantica
CCGTTGGACTGTGGCCAATACGGGATCCCTCTCACCTGGGTGATGCCGTGAGTATTCATATACTCATTGAATTCTCTTGATGAGAATGGCTGTCCGTTGTCACTCCTCAGATAGTTGGGATATCCATGATGATTGAACATCATTTCTAGTGCACCCGTTACATTTTTGGCATTTGCTATTTTCATATGCGCAACTTCTGGCCATCTTGAGTAGTAGTCGACAACAGCCAGCAGGTAGTTCCCTTCGGAGACACTCAGTAGGTCAACAGCTACATAGGTCCAGGGTTGGTCAGGCAGCGGTGTACTCTCTAGTTCTTCTGGAGGGGCATTTTTGCCAACCACTTGACATGGGTAACACGCTTTTACTCGCTTTTCTGCCATTTTATCCATCTCTGGCCACCAAACTTTGGACCGTAGGCGATTTTTGGTTCGCACAATCCCTTGGTGTCCTTCATGAGCCAGTACAACTACCCGCCCCTGAAGTGCCTCAGGGATTATGATCCTGCGTCCTCGGATGACCATCTGTCCTGCTATCCAGAGTTCATCTTTGATTGCATGAAATGCAGTACCTTTGAAATGGGTCCAGTCATTTTCGGATATAGCTTGCCGAAGTTTGGAGATCGTAGCATCATCCTTTGAAGCTTTTTCCACTTCACAGGGAGTCAGTGCCTGAGGTACAGTATCTTTAATGATACTGTAGATGTAGTCCATTGTTTCCTTTTCCTCAGTTTTGTCTGGGTTTTCAACGGGCTGTCGACTCAGCAGGTCCGCCTTATTGGTTCGGCCAGGAATGTGGATGACTTTGTAGGTGAACTGTTGTAGAAACAACAGCCATCTCTCCACTCTTGCTGAAGGGGGCTTCGAGGAAGGTGATAGTACCTTTACCAGCGCTTTGTGATCAGTCAGGATCTGAAAGTCACATCCAATGAGGTACAGACTGAACTTTTTGCATGCCCAGAATACTCCCAGTGCTTCTCTTTCAAATTGAGAATATCGGGACTCTGTTGGTGTGAGCTTCCTACTGGCATAGTATACTGGTTTCCAGTATCCGTTTAGCTGCTGTTGTTCAATGATTGCACCCACGCCAACGGGAGAAGCATCAGTTGTGATTCTAGTTGGCAACTCAACACTGTAGTATGCCATGACTGGCGCTTCAATTAACCCTTTCTTTAGTTTGTTAAAGGAATATTGTTCCTCTTCTTCCCATTTCCAATCAGAATCTAGTCTTGTAAGATCCCAAAGTGGTGCAGTTACACTAGCAAAATGGGGCACAAACTTAGCACAGAATTGGGCCAGTCCCAAGAAACTCCTCATCTGTGATGCATCTTTTGGTGGAGGAGCATCAACTACAGCCTTCACCTTTTCGTCCGAGACCTTCAAGCCGTCTTGTGTCAGAATGTGGCCCATGTATCTTATAGATGTCATTTTAATCTGGCACTTCTTTCCATTGACGGTCAGTCCTTGTTCGGCTAGGTGTTGGAAAACTTTGGCGAGTCTAGTGTCGTGCTCACTTTCTGTTTTCCCGACTACTATGATGTCATCTGACATGTTGTATGCTCCTGGGCAGCCAGCTATAACCTGACTTATGATTTGCTGAAATTTTTCTGAGGCCATGTTTACCCCAAACATAAGTCTTTTATACCGGTATAGCCCATCAGGTGCAGCAAATGTTGTGATTTCTCTGGAGTCTGGATGCAACTCTATTTGATGGTAGGCCATATTCAAATCTACTTTTGAGAAATATTTGCCTCCAGCCATTTCTTGTATAGTTTCCTCAATCGTGGGCACTGGATGACGTTCTCGAACGATAGCTTCGTTTGCTCTACGCATGTCGATACATATCCTCACATCGCTTTTTCCATTGTCCTCGGGCCTTTTTTCCACTGTCACTAAAGGATTCACCCATTGAGAAGGTTCCCTGACCCTCTCAATTACATCCAGATCAACCAGTTCTTGCAATTTGTTTAGGACACATTGCCGCCGCTTGAATGGTATCCGACGTACTGGCTGAGTGACAGGTATAATTTCTGGATTTATTTTGAATTTTAATTGGTAGTTTTTCAGTTTTCCCAATCCACTGAAAACCTTTGGAAATTCTTTTAGTATTCTTGTCCATATATCCAGTTCCGAGCAGTTCAAGATGTTGGCGTTAACGCCCACACTTAAAAGTCCTAGTCTTTTACTAGTTCTACCACTTAAAAGTGACGCTTGGGCCTGTGGTATGACAAAAAATGGAACTGTTATGTAGCGATTTGTGCTAGGAACTTCAACCTTCAATATGCACTTTCCTAGAAGGGGAAGTGGTTTTTCACTAGCATAGGGGTATAGTTTAGTAGAATCTGGCTGGAGCTTAATTTTGGGTCCTTCTTTTTCTATTTTCTTGAAGTCCTCTACAGATAATGTATTATGCTGTGCTCCTGAGTCTATCACTAAAGGGATGGTGGTGTTTCTGACTTTGAGGTTTATTACATTTTCACTCATTGATATTTTGAATAAATTAAACCCATTAGCGCCACCAGTTTTGTTATCTTCCCTTTCCCCTACACTCTGTTGAATTCCTTTGTTATGATAATGCTTTCGTCCACCACGACTGTATTTTGGGGCTCTGTCATGTGCGTTTCTATTCTGCGTTTTTGTTTGTTTGTTTTTGTAGAAACAACAGAGTTCAAAATGTCCCTTTTTCCCACAGATCCCACACTTGTGATGCTTGCTTCTAACACAATCTCTTGCAAAATGTCCATTCCCCCCACACTTATAACATGCAGATGACACATTGTGGCTTGGTTTAGGTTTTTGTCTGTCGCTTAATCTATTTATATCAGACGTACAAGTAGATCCTAAAATTAGGGCCTCTTTGTGGTGGTACGTCCCAATAATTTGGATGAGACGATCCAACGTCAAGTTGCTTTCACCATATAATTTGGCTTTTAGTTCCGCGTCCTTTATGTGAAGAAGGATCTTGTCTCTGACGAATTCGTTCGGTTCTGGAGTGAAACCGCACACCTTCGCCAAACTCTTTAAGCGAGTGATATAATTATTCACGGTTTCTCCCGTGTTTGGTTAAGACTCCCAAAATCTTGAACGCGCTTTAGGGATATTTTCCTTTAGAGCGAAAGTTTTGTCAAACAGTTCTATAGCTGTTCGGAATACATCGACTCTTTCTTTATTAGCCTCGTGTCCGGCTTTTTGTTCGTCCGTGAAATTCGTCCAAATTTCACGCAGACCCTCGCCTCCTGTTAACAAAAGGATAGCTCTTTTTTGCTCAGAATTTATGACACCTGAAGCTAGTATGAAAATTTCCAGATCGGTTTTCCAATTTACCCATCTTTTATGTAAAGACTCTGGATCTCCGATCGTATCTAACGCACGTGGAGGGCTTAGCCCCCCCCCCCCAATGTGACGAATTTTGCCATTTTGTTGTTTAAAAGGACAATAAGATGTGAATAACAAAAGGATTGTTATTTAAAGACAATAAATGTGATAACAAACGAATTACTTATCTCTCGTTTTTTTTCTGTACTTTTCCTTTGGAAGAAAAAAAATATATTTTTCTTTCTCTCTTGTAGCACGTGTGACCTCTTTTTTCGTGTTTTTTTTTCGTAGAAAAGTTCGTTGTTTGCACTTTTTTTAGATGTCTTTCTTTGCTTTTTTTTGTGTAGAATTTCATCTCATCGTCGTCGCCAGTTTGTGGTGTTTGGTAATAAACAACAGTCAATTGTGGTGGTTGTAAACATATCTTTATTTAACATGGGTTATAACAACATGTGTGTATCAACGGTCGTAATCTCTCTATCTATGTCCCTAGCTATGTCGCTGCTGCTGCTTCCTGCTCTCGTACCGATCACGTTGGTACGTGATCTTCGACACTACAATATATATATATATGTATGTATATATATACGTGTGTGTGTGTGTGTGTATCTATATATGCATGTGTGTGCACTTGTGCGTGTGTATGTTTATGTAGGTATGCGTGGTGTGTGTGTGGTATGTGTATCTGACTATGAATATACATGTATACATTTGTCGGTATATTTGCATAGTCTTGTTCTTTTATGTATGTTCTAGTTATGTGCTTGTATATATTGATTTGTGTGTGCTTTGCATTGGTATGGATGTACATGTATGGATTTGTATTCGTATATATGTATAGGTGTGAACTGTCGGCGCCTGTATATATGTGTGTGTATGCGTGTGTGCGTATGTATGTGTATGTGTGTATGTGTGTCTTTGTATATATGTATATACACGTGTATGTGTTCATATTGGTATATATATATATATATATATATATGTCAGCGTGTGTGTATGTATATATGTGCATATGTGTACGTATTTTTAGGAACTATTTTTAGGAACTATTTATACTAAAAGTGTATGTGTGGGTGTATACGTGTATTTCTATGTTACGAATATGCTCATGTACGATTTGTGTATGTGTATATATATATATTCAGTCTTATTTTGCTCAATTCGGATTTAACGGGTTTTCTAATTAAACAACGAATTTTGATTTGACTTGGGTTGCACATGTCGGGATTTCGGAACTTTGATTGGACTTTTTGTATTATTTTGATTGATTTATTTATCATTAACATTGAATATGGACACATTTCGCGACTGGATAACTTTGCCGGTCCCTTCAATTTCACGTATTTGGACTGCTGTTTGTATCTTGGAGTAATGTCATTCCTGATTATGCGTCTCAACTTGTATGACCTGGATGGACTGTATGGATTCAACAAAAGTATGTTTTTGGATTGATATGTTTGATGTTATGTATTTTTATGTATTTGTGTATATAATTTTATATATTTTCAAAGCGTAATTTTATTACCTGTAGTAGTATAACTGCGGTAATGGTCCTCTGAAGAGAAGAATTATCTTTGAAAACTCATGAGCTAAGGACTTAAGGATGCTTTGCATGAACTTTGAATTCTAATAAAATTTGATTGACACCTTAGTTTATTACTTCATTTTATATTATAATATTAATGCTCT
>OY744517.1:225181030-225183530 GCA_963556195.1 Sepiola atlantica
TAAAAATAATAATGTTAATAATAATAATAATAATAAAAATAATAATAATTATAATAATAATAATAATGTTAATAATAATAATAATAATAAAAATCATAATAATAATGTTAATAATAATAATAATAATAATGTTAATAATAATGTTAATAATAATAATAATAATAATAATGTTAATAATAATTATAATAAAAATAATAATGTTAATAATAATAACAATAATAATAAAAATAATAATAATTATTAAAAAATATATAATAATAATTAAAACAATATAATAATAATGTTAATAATAATAATAATAATAATAATAATAATAATGTTAATGTTAATAATAATGTAAATAATAATAATAATAATGTTAATAATAATAATAATAATAATAATGTTAATAATAATAATAATAATAATAATAATAATGTTAATAATAATAATAATAATAATAAAAATAATAATAATAATAATTATAATCATAATAATAATAATGTTAATAATAATAATAATAATAATGTTAATAATAATAGTAATAAAAATAATAATATTAATAATAATAATAATAATAATGTTAATAATAATAGTAATAATAATGTTAATAATAATGTTAATAATAATAATAATAATAATAATCATAATAATGATAATAATAACAATAATGTTAGTAATAATAATAATAATAATAATAATGTTAATAATAATAATAATAACAATAATACTAATGTTAATAATAATAATAATAATAAAAATGTTTATAATAATAATAATAATGATAATAAAAATAATAATAATTATTAAAAAATATATAATAATAATAAAAAAAAAATATAATAATGTTAATATTAATAATAATGTAAATAATAATAATAATAATGTTAACAATAATAATAATAATAATAATAATAACAATAATAATAATGTTAATAATAATAATAATAATAATTTAAAAAAATATATAATAATAATGTTAATAATAATAATAATGTAAATAATAATAATAATAATGTTAATAATAATAATAATAATTATAATAATGTTAATAATAACAATAATAATAATAATAATAATGTTAATAGTAATAGTAATAATGATAATAATAATAATAATAATTATTATTATAATCATAATAATAATAATGTTAATAATAATAATAATAATAATGTTAATAATAATAATAATAAATATAATAATGTTAATAATAATAATAATAATAATAAAAATCATAATAATAATGTTAATAATAATAGTAATAAAAATGTTAATAATAATGTTAATAATAATAATAATAATAATGTTAATGTTAATAATAATGTAAATAATAATAATAATAATAATGTTAATAATAATAATAATAATAATAATAATAATGTTAATAATAACAATAATAATAATAATAATGTTAATAGTAATAGTAATAATGATAATAATAATAATAATAATAATAATAATAATAATTATAATCATAATAATAATAATGTTAATAATAATAATAATAATAATGTTAATAATAATAATAATAAAAATAATAATGTTAATAATAATAATAATAATAAAAATAATAATAATTATAATAATAATAATAATGTTAATAATAATAATAATAATAAAAATCATAATAATAATGTTAATAATAATAATAATAATAATAATGTTAATAATAATGTTAATAATAATAATAATAATAATAATGTTAATAATAATTATAATAAAAATAATAATGTTAATAATAATAACAATAATAATAAAAATAATAATAATTATTAAAAAATATATAATAATAATTAAAACAATATAATAATAATGTTAATAATAATAATAATAATAATAATAATAATGTTAATGTTAATAATAATGTAAATAATAATAATAATAATGTTAATAATAATAATAATAATAATAATGTTAATAATAATAATAATAATAATAATGTTAATAATAATAATAATAATAATAAAAATAATAATAATAATAATTATAATCATAATAATAATAATGTTAATAATAATAATAATAATAATGTTAATAATAATAGTAATAAAAATAATAATATTAATAATAATAATAATAATAATGTTAATAATAATAGTAATAATAATGTTAATAATAATGTTAATAATAATAATAATAATAATAATCATAATAATGATAATAATAACAATAATGTTAGTAATAATAATAATAATAATGATAATGTTAATAATAATAATAATAACAATAATACTAATGTTAATAATAATAATAATAATAATAATAATAATAATAATAATAATAATAATAATAATGTTAATAATAATGTTAATAATAATAATAATAATAATTTTTTAAAAATATAATAATAATTTTAATAATAACAATAATAATAATAATAATAATAATAATAATAATAATAATGTTAATAATAATTATAATAATAATAATAATGTTAATAATAATAATAACAATAATAATAATAAAAATAATAATAATTATAATAATAATTTAAAAAAAATATAATAATAATGTAATAATA
>OY744517.1:225203530-225208530 GCA_963556195.1 Sepiola atlantica
GGTCTAGTTTGCGCTTTCCCTCCTCGACCCTCTGTCCATAATTTTTGTGGCGTCAGCCTATGTTTGCGCCTCATTCGTGCGGTTGTATTTTCCCCGGTTCTGTTGTTTTGTGCTTCCATGTGTTTGTTCTCCATTCGTTGCTTATGTGGGTTGGTTTCCGCATTCGAGGACATTTCTCAGGATTGTAGCTGTTTTGATCATTACTGTCCTTTGTATGGTCTCAGTTATCCCTAATGTTAATAATAATAATAATAATAATAATAATAATAATAATAATAATAATAATAATAATAATAGTGTTAATAATAATAATAATAATAATAATAATAATAATAATAATAATAATAATAATAATAATAATAATAACAATAATACTAATGTTAATAATAATAATAATAATGTTAATAATAATGTTAATAATAATAATAATAATAATAATAATTTTTAAAAAATATAATAATAATGTTAATAATAATAATAATAATAATAATAATAATAATAATAATAATAATAAAAATAATAATAATAATAATAATAATAATAATAATAATAATAATAATAATAATAATAATAATAACAATAATACTAATGTTAATAATAATAATAATAATAATGTTAATAATAATGTTAATAATAATAATAATAATAATAATAATTTTAAAAAAATATAATAATAATGTTAATAATAATAATAATAATAATAATAATAATAATAATAATAATAATAATAATAATAACTAGCGGAACACGTGTAAATTACACAAAATGATGTTTTCAATACTAATTATCTTGTTCCTAACCTATACATGTTTGAATAGAATATGATAAGATTAGACTTATATATTACTTTAAAAAAATGAACAATACATGAAGCAATTTACAAAACTTCTTTATATACAATATTTCTAGTGAAAGTAATTCCTTTTCTCTGGCCATGAGTAGAATTATTCTGAGGACAAATTTTCACTCTTACACTGTTCATATACCTTGCTCTTGAGAAGGCTACATAAAGTTGTCCATGAGTAAAGCAAGGTTGTGGTAGGTAGATCCCAACCTTATCGAAAGTTTGTCCTTGAGCTTTATTAATGGTCATTGAATATGATAGGCGGATGGGAAATTGAATCCTGTGCAAAACAAATGGAATATTTGCGTCACTGGGATTAAGTTTAATTCTTGGAATTAAAACTCGCTCCTGAGCATGAGATCCACTTATGATTGAAGCTAGAATACTGTGGTTATGAAGCTCCAATACTTCTAAACGCGTTCCATTGCATAGTCCTTGCGTTATTGACAGGTTTCGAAGCAGCATAATAATAGATCCAACTTTAAGATTGAGACGATGAGGAGGCATTCCCGAAGGCGTAAGTGAATTTATGAATTCCATTGGATAATTATTGGCTTCCATTTCATTGTCTGATGATACTGAATCTATACTTAGATATGTTTTGCTCTCAGTTGGTAGTATACTTAGAATATCTTCATTAATATCCAAGCAATCTGCATTTTTTGGTGACAAAATAACTCTACTTTTCATTTCGTCTTGGGTGCAATTATCGAATATGTCTGATACTAAAGAGTCATTGCATACACATTGTTCTGGGATATCGATAGTATCATCAGAAACGTTATCAAGTAAACTCTCCACGCGACCATTTCCGATTTGTAAGAGCCATTGTGAGAAAACTTGTTCGTTGTCATTAGTCCTTATATTCTGAGAGAGTTTAAGTTGATGAAAACTGTGCCACATTGGAGACTTCTTTAGACATACATCCAATACTGCAGCAGATGGAGCTCTAGGAACCACAGGCAGAACTTGCCTGAAGTCTCCTCCTAATATGAAGACTTTACCACCAAATATGGTATTATTATTCATAATATCTTGTAAACAATTATCAATGGCATTTAATGCATATCAAGGGATCATCGACGCCTCATCAATAATGAAGAGCTTCACCTGCCTGAGAATATTTGCTTGGTCAGAATTAGGCGGAATATTGCAGGTAATTGTCTCAGTGAAAGGAACAGGAAGTTTGAAGATACTGTGAAGTGTTTTCCATTTTTCAATAGTGTCGCTGCAATACCTGTCCAAGCAGAAGTACTAACAGCCACATTTTGAGCCACCAGCTAATCATGAATCATGTTGAATAGAAAAGTTTTGCCAGAACCGCCAGGTGCATCCAAGTAAAACAGTCGATGGTTAGTCTCCAATCCTCTATCTAGTTCACTAACAGCATTAATGACACTATTAAATACACCTCTTTGCTCAGTATTTAGTATTTCAGGATTAACTTCTTGAATTTCTTCCATATGTTGAATGGCAGGAGGCTCACTGATTGGTTCTGGTAGACCAAGCATCGCACAATTCATGCCGGTTTCATTCAAAATCATGTTTATGTGATGCAGAGCGATATTCTCTGCAACATTATCATCATATTGGCATAAAAGGTCCTCTATCATAAGGTGTTTGTTATCATTCCATAATTGTAAGGCATTTTGTGGTGTATTGTATAAACAAATCATTGCAAACATGTTAAGAAGCTGTTGTAGCATTTGATATATAGCTGCCTCACTTAAAGTCATTTCTAGTTCGTTGTCATCTTCAAGCAGTTGCAATCGAATACAGGCATCCTTAAAGGTCGGCAATTGTTCACCTCCTACAGTTTTCAGGTTATTAAAAGAAGTTGCACCTGGTATATGAAGAAGAAGCATCCTTAAATGAAATTTCTCAGCATTTCTAGGACTGGCAGAGTACATTCTCGTTACAATCTGGCGGTGATGTTGTCTTCTGGTCCAAGTGTTGCTTTGCTTATTAAATGCATAATATTCAGGAATATCAATATAAAGGTGGGCTCTTGCATCCACGTCACTTTGGTTAAGTTTGAACCATGCAGTTAATTGCGTGTCTCGCCCTTCTGCGCGGGCAGCAGCTTGTCCTTGTTCACCCGGCCTATAATAAACTTGTTGCTGGTCAGGTAAATGGAGGGCGAGTCGGTAAACTATGTGTGACTGTCCATGCATTTTGTATTCTGACAAACGCCAAAATGCTTCAGGCGGAGATACGTATCTACACGAAATATATTGCTTAATTTCATTATATTCATTTGCATTAGTTTCATTGTTATTCATATTTATTTACATCACTGCGCAATCATGTCCTTTATAGACATATTTGAAAAGATATTTCACACTTTTTACTGAGATACACACCTCTACATTAATGTGAGCACCATATTTTCTGAGTAAATACTTATTATATGGTACTACAAAACTGCAGTCAACCTCATGGACACCCACTCTAACAGAATCTCCATTATTTCTGCGTCTGTAAAGAGGATATCCAGAAACATTTGTAATAGTCTCCTCCTGATATGGCATTGAAAATTTCTTCTGACACTCTCCCCCTACCATACAGATTGAATTGGGATTAAATGTACCACAGGGTCCATGAATCATGAGTGTTTTCACTAATTCTCTCAATTCTGGATCATGTTCTGATGGTAATTCAGCTGAAACAATATTATCAATTTGTTCCCTAGTTCTGATTTTATATTCTTCTTGCAGCATGATTAGCATGTGACAATGCGGGAGACCTCTTTTCTGAAATTCAATTACATGTATCACAGCAATAGGTACCCCAAGTACATGTCTGTCCTTTATGTCAATCATTAAATCATTAAGATGTTGTTTGAAAACTCGTGCCAATAAATCTGGTCTGTTCTGTGCTGTTTCATGAGGCTGTAAGTTTTCAGTTACTTCTCCACATTTTGGATTGCAAGTATATGTTATAAATAAATCAGGCCTTCCATACTTGCAAACTATTGCCATTGCATCTTGGTAGCATTGTTGCATATTTCATGGGCTCCCTGTGAAGGAGGATGGCAAAATGACAGGTACTCCAGGATCTTCATTTTCATTATTTCTTGCAAGGTGATCCATCAAACCTGAATACATTGCAACTCTTAGTTGTGCTTGATTTTCTGCAATGAATTTCAAACGACAACCTTCTACTTTAACGTAAGCATCGACTATATATTGTCGAAATAGTTTTCCACCACTGTGTATTGGACTGAAGTCACGTCTTATAGATAAACGATATGTATAAAATTCCTGCATAGTCACCTTGTTACGAACTCTAGTTTGCCTATTTGCTACATGAGGAATGTTTATATGCCATCCGAATTCACCATGAGGAAAGAGAAAAACGCCAAAATGAAAAACAAAAAATAGTTTTAAGTTTAAGGCAACACAAAAAGTAGTTTTTAACCAGGTGATAAAAAAAAATAAATGCAAAAAATAAATAATAAAATTGTATTTATTGCCAATTGTTGGGAAATGTTTGATAAAAATAAATTAAAAAAATTTGTTTTTAAAATTTATTTACACTGTATTGTGTTCGTTTTTTTGTTATTTGCAATGTTTCTTGAAAATAAAACTGAAAAAGTTGACGAAGTTACCGTCTGCCACACTGACCCTAACTCTAACGACGGCGTCAAAGTTAGCGCGGGTCCTAATGTAACAAAGCACCCTCTATTTGTTAGTAAGTTACGCTTGCTTTATTATAACCCCCCTCCTTCTGGATAAGAGTGAAATAATTTGTTAAAATAGTGACCCGTGTGCGATGGACATTTCGCATATCTACTAGAAAAGGTTGATATGCCATCCGTTCAAAAATAAAATAATAATAATAATACTGGCCCTCTCTACAACCAAAAGAAAGGAAATAAATGTTTTTCACTTTTTAAGAAATACTAATGATACACTAATTTTTAAGCAGTTAACGTAATTTAATAGACAATGCCCTTAAAAACGCCAAAATGAAAAACAAAAAATAGTTTTAAGTTTCAAAGCATTAGACAAAAGTACTTTTTAATCAAGTGATAAAAAAAATTAATGCAAAAAATAAATAATAAAATTGTATTCATTGCCACTTGTTGGGAATTGATTGCTAAAAATAAATAAATAATGTTTTTACATTTACTTATACTGTGTCATGTTCGTTT
>OY744517.1:225216030-225218530 GCA_963556195.1 Sepiola atlantica
ATAATAATAATAATGTTAATAATAATAATAATAATAATAATAAAAATAATAATAATAATAATGATGATGATAATAATAATAATAATAATAATAATAATAATAATAATAATAATAATAATAATAATAATAATAATAATAATAATAATGTTAATAATAATAATTATAATAATAATAATAATAATGTTAATGTTAATAATAATGTAAATAATAATAATAATAATAATAATAATAATAATAATAATAATAATGTTTATAATAATAATAATAATAATAATAATAATGTTAATAATAATAATACCAATAATAATAATAATAATAATGTTAATAATAATAATAATAATAATTATAATAATAATAATAAAAATGTTTATAATAATAATAATAATAATAATAATAATAATGTTAATAATAATAATAATAATGTTAATAATAATTATAATAATAATAATAATAATAATAATAATGTTAATAATAATAATAATAATAATAATAATAATAATAATAATAATAATAATAATAATAATAATAATAATAATAATAATAATAATAATAATAAGGATTGACTACAAGAAAGCTTACGACAGAATCCCCCAAACATGGATAATTGAATGCTTAAAAATATACAAGATACCAGACAGGATTATTAATCTCATCCAGAAAGCAATGGAAACATGGAGACCAAAACTGACAGCCGGAGGACAATACCTGTCTGAGATAAAAATACAGAGAGGCAGTTTTCAAGGAGACTCTCTATCACCACTACTGTTTATAATAGCCATGATGCCACTCAACTACATACTCAGAAAGTGTGATGCCGGATACAGGTTTACGGATACAGAACAAAGAATAAACCACCTGATGTACATGGATGACCTTAAACTGTTTGCAAAAAACAAAAAAGAACTGGAAAAGCTGATAAACACAACCAGGATATTCAGCCAGGATATCCAAATGGAGTTTGGAATAGAAAAATGTGCACTGCTAGAGATCAAAAGAGGAAAACTGGAAAAGACAGAAAGTATAGAACTCCCCAACCAAGAGGAGATGAGGGCGCTAGGAGAACAAGAGGTTACAAATACCTGGGAGTTCTGGAAGCAGACACAATCAAATATACAGAAATGAAAGAGAAGATTGGAAAAGAATATCTACGAAGAACAAGGAAACTCTTAGAAACTAAACTATATAGCAGAAACCTAGTAAAAGGGATAAACACATGGGCTGTATCACTAATAAGATACTCTGGACCATTCATAGGCTGGACCAAAGAAGAACTCAGGCACCTTGACCAAAGAACTAGAAAACTAATGACTATGCACAATGCACTGCACCCAAAAGACGAGACGGACAGACTCTACATGAAAAGAAATGAATGAGGTAGAGGACTGGTAAGTATAGAAGACTGTGTGGAAGACACCAAAAAAGAGCTGGAGAAATATGTAACCCAGAACACGGAAAGACTGATCGCCACAGCAAGAGACACCAGCCCAACAAACAACCCCGGAAGCACTGAACCCAGAAACAAAAAGACAAGAAAGGAAAAGTGGGAAGAAAAACAACTACATGGACGCTTTATAAGACTCACAAGCGATGAAGCCAATGAAAACAGCTGGGCATGGCTAAGAAAAGGAAACCTGAACAGAGAAACGGAAACTCTGCTGACGGCCGCACAGAACAATGCGATTAGGACAAACTTTATTAAAGCAAAGATAGATAAAACCCAGGAAAACAGCAAATGCAGATTGTGTGGACAAAGAGACGAAACGATAAATCATATAATAAGTGAATGCAGCAAGCTAGCACAAAGGGAATACAAGAACAGACATGACAGCATGGAGAAAGAAGTACACCGGGAAATGTGCAAACAACTGAATTTCGAATATGCAAGAAAACGGTACAAACACAAACCAGAAACTGTACTAGAAAACGAAAAACACAAAATCATATGAAATATGAATGTACAAACAGACAAACCCATAACAGCAAGGAGACCGGATATGATAATAATCAACAAGAAAGAAAAATCCTGCAAAATCGTGGACTTTGCCGTTCCAGCAGACCACAGAGTGAAGATCAAAAAGACGGAAAAAAGAAGCAAATATACTGAACTTGCCAGAGAATTGAAAGGAATATGGAACATGAAGAAAGTCAGTATAACACCAATAATCATAGGAGCACTAGGAACAGTCCCCCAAAACATGGAGAAAAGACTAGGAGAAATATGAATCAAAGGGATAACTGAGACCATACAAAGGACAGTAATGATCAAAACAGCTACAATCCTGAGAAATGTCCTCGAATGCGGAAACCAACCCACATAAGCAACGAATGGAGAACAAACACATGGAAGCACAAAACAACAGAACCGGGGAAAATACAACCGCACGAGAGAGGCGCAAGCATAGGCTGACACCACGAATATTATTGACAGAGGGTCGAGGAGGGAAAGCGCAAAACCAGACCTCCACTGGAAAAGCGCGGACAGCTCTGGGACCTTGGGAAG
>OY744517.1:225246030-225248530 GCA_963556195.1 Sepiola atlantica
CAAAAGAGAACAGACTGGTAATGGAATGCTACTACAAAAGCCGATACCCCACAGAAAGAGGATATCGGAAACGAATGAAAGATCTATGGGACATTTCTACTGACTACCATACAACGGCACAAAGGATAGCAGATACTCAAGAGAGGATGGTTCTCGGAGATGGAATTAACGGAAATTAAACAAAAGATAAATGGCGTGACAGATCAAGACACACCACTTGACGAAAACTTCCAGGAACAAAACGAGAAAAACATAAACACAGAAACTGAAGAAGGTGAAGACGACGAAACTATAGAACTATCCGAGGAAGAAGCAAGAGAAGTGGAAAACATCAAACGATTAATGTCCGAGAACAAAACAAAACTTCCATCCCTAAGGAACGAAGACTGGAAGAAGTTAAAAGTTGAAACAGAGAAAGTAAACAGAGTACTCACGTACATCCCAACAGACACTATCACAGATCTAAACAACTTGATATATGCGAGGGCAAAATCAATAAGTATGAAACTAAAAAGGGAAAAGAAGACTGACCAAAAGAATGGACAGACGAAATCTTGATGGGAGATCAGACTGGAAACCAAGATCATCAAACTTCAAAAGGAAGCTAAAACCGTGAATAGGATGAAAAAGAACAGTAAACGATGGAAGAGCAGAAATCTGAATCGCAAGGAAAGACTAAATAAGAAACACGAAGAACTAAAACAAAAGATAGAAGCAAAAGAAGGAAGATTAAGACGATACAGATACAAATCGTCACAGTACCAACAGAACAGGACCTTTGATAACAATGAAAGCCAGTTTTACAAAAACGTAAACGGAGAAAGAACAACAACAGAACAACCGGACCCGACACAAACAAAACATTTCTGGAGCAAGATATGGGAAAATGCTGAAGATCATAACAAAAATGCTAAATGGCTGAAAGACATGAAAGATAAACTTCTAGAAATTGAAGAAACAGAAATTAATGAAGAAACTATTAAGACAACACTAAAGAAAATGGCAAACTGGAAAGCACCAGGTCACGATGGAATACATGCGTACTGGTTCAAAAAATTCACGACCCTACATGAAAGGCTAGCATAGAAACTGAGAGTATGTATCCATAAAACAGATGTACCAGAGTGGATGACCAAAGGAAGGACAACGCTCATACAAAAAGATGCCAAGAAGGGAACGATCCCAAGCAATTACAGACCAATAACCTGTTTACCGACAATGTGGAAGATCCTAACGGCACAACTTCGAGAGCAAATTTACCATTCCCTGACCAGTTGTGGACTACTTCCCGAGGAACAAAAAGGATGCCAGAAAGGGAAAAGAGGGACGCATGCTCTGTTATACATAGATCAAAAGATCCTGAAAGAAATTAAAAGCAAGAAAAAGAACATATCTATGGCATGGATTGACTACAAGAAAGCGTACGACAGAATCCCTCAAGCATGGATAATTGAATGTTTAAAAATGTACAAGATACCCAACAGGATTATTAATTTCATCAAGAAAGCAATGGAAACATGGAGATTAGAATTGACAGCTGAAGGACAATACTTGACGGAGATAAAAATAAAGAGAGGCATTTTCCAAGGAGACTCCCTATCACCACTACTGTTTATCATAGCCATGATGCCACTTAACTACATAATGTGATGCCGGATACAAGTTCACAGGCAGAGAACAACGAATAAACCATCTCATGTACATGGACGACCTGAAGCTATTTGCAAAAAGCAAAAAGGAACTGGAAAAGCTGATAAATACGACCAGAATCTTCAGTCAGGACATTCAAATGGAATTCGGAATGGAAAAGTGTGCATTGCTAGAGATTAAAAAGGGAAAGTTGGAGACGACTGAGGGCATGGAACTATCCAACCAAGAGCAGATGAGGGCGCTAGATGAACAAGAGAGCTATAAATATTTGGGAGTTTTGGAAGCAGACACAATCAAATATACAGAAATGAAAGAGAAGATTGGAAAAGAATACCTGAGAAGAACAAGAAAGCTCTTAGAAACAAAATTATATAGCAGAAACCTAATCAAAGGAATAAATACCTGGGCAGTATCACTAATAAAATATTCTGGACCATTCATAAACTGGACTAAAGAAGAACTCAGGCACCTTGATCAGAGGACTAGAAAATTAATGACTATGCACAATGCACTACATCTAAAAGACGATACAGACAGACTCTACGTGAAGAGAAACGAAGGGGGAAGAGGACTGGTAAGTATAGAAGACTGTGTGGACGACACTAAAAAGGAGCTGGAGAAATACATAAACCAGAACACAGAAAAGCTGATCACCGCAGCAAGAGATACCGTCCCAACGAACAATGCAGGAAACATCGAAACTGGACACAAACAAACAAGAAAAGAAAAATGGGAAGAAAAACAACTACATGGACGCTTCATAAGACTCACAAGAGAAGAAACCAACGTAAATAGCTGGACATGGCTAAGAAAAGGAAACTTGAACAGAGAAACGGAATCTTTACTGATG
>OY744517.1:225253530-225261030 GCA_963556195.1 Sepiola atlantica
GACAGGATCACAGGTAAACTAAGCCTGGGCCTGGTGTTGCCACAAACACTAAACCATGATAAATGTCTATAAACACAAATAAACGCTGTGGGACTCAGAAGAAAGATCTGAGTGTCATGATGGGCAGGTGCTCCCTCGATGGCCAACATGGGGGACCCGGTCTGCATCCTTCGAATGTTGGCCCTTCTCATTTCAGAAACAAGACAACGGACAAGAACCAGGTAAGTAACCTCTCTGATTCCAGGTATGACAAGGACACAGACCAGAGACAAGTAAACCAGAGCGAAAACAGCAAACTGGAAAGATATAGAAAGAAATGGACCATGAAAGAGAACAGACTGGTGATGGAGTGCTACTATAAAAGCCGCTACCCTATAGAAAGAACCTACCGAAAACGAATGAAACATCTCTGGGACATTGCTGTAATGTCCTTAACAAATAAAGGGAGATTACCGCAGGTGTCACAGGAGTTACGGCCCCTGGCGACATCCGGTTTTTCTCAGTCTGATATTCACCGAGCACCATCTTTGTTCGTTCGTCTCTCTCTCTCGTTAATCCCCGTCCATCTTGCAACCTTGCCATAGTAATAACCGATATCTAGCAAGTATCGGTTACTTACTACTTGGACCATCACATTGGCGACGAGGACAGAGCTATTTACAAAAAAATAGACACAAGAAAACACAAGAGAAAAAAAAAAAAAAAACAACAAACAGTCCCACGTGTTGCAAAACAAACATGGCCGCTTTACCTCACTACCCGGAATTCGACTGTGAGTCAGAAGCCAAAGCAGCAAGATGGACGAAATACATTAGCAGATTGAGAAACTATTTTATCGCCCACGACATAGAGAGTGATAAAAGACAAAAAGCAATTTTGCTAACGTTTGTTGGTGAGGCGATGAACGACCTCATTGACGAATTGCCAGCCGAACAGACCACACCAGTAGAAAACGAAACCCACTTCGACAAACTCGCCTCGGCCGTACAGGCTAATTTCAACCCCCAAAATAACACGGAATACAACCGGTTTGCATTCCGTAACATCAAACAAACCACGCCGAATGTAGAGGATTTCTACCGAAAATTGAAAGAAGCAGCAGCTACGTGCCATTTTGCAGACGCAAACGCTGAGATAAAGTCTCAACTGATAACAGGCTGTTCATCAGATAAGGTCCGGCAAAAGGGCTTAATAAACTCTAACATGCCACTACACGACCTGATAAATTATGCCAGGACGACGGAAACAATAACAGCACACCTACAACAAATGCGTTTAGAGGACGCGACAATACGGACGACTACTGCAGTAGTAAACAAAGTCACGTACGAGCGACAGACACGTGACAGCCCCCGGCAAATTCAGTGCAGGAATTGCAACGGAAAATACCCACATGAACGAGGACCAACGTCTTGCCCAGCATTCCAGAGCCAATGCACTTATTGCCGGAGATGGGGGCACTTCACCTCTGTCTGTTTTAGTAAAATGAACAACGAGAACAGACAACGTGGAGCAAATCGCCCTCCACGCCCAGAAGCCCAAACCAGTCACCGACCGGTGAACTGCATCGAAGACTCAACCAGCGGCAGTGACACAGAATATGTGTTTCATACATGTAAGATGAAAAACCTTCCCTGTTTTGATGTATCTTTTGGCAGTAGCCACCAAATATTCAATGTGTTAGCTGACTCAGGAGCCACTATTAACATTTTGTCTGAGGCAGATTTCAAGTGTTTAAAACCGACACCCTGTCTCCGACCGACAAAAACTGTGATATCTGGATTTGGTGTCAAGCAAACTACTCCAGTTCTAGGTCAATTTAGGACTCTCCTAGAGTTTGGGGGCACCTCCTGCCAAGCTGATATACATGTAATAAAAAGCCCAGAAAAACCTATCATCGGCTGGGAAACATGTGAAAAGCTTAAACTTTTATCAGCAAAAAAGCTCCCAGTTAACCACATCAGCAACTCTGACACACAAGTCCCGCAGACAACTCTTAAGCTTCTGGAGGACTATGCAGACCTATTCAATGGCTTAGGTAAACTTAAAGAAAAAAAAGTCCATTTGCACATAAATGAAAATATACCACCCATCGCTCAGAGATACCGCAGAGCCCCCTTTCATGTAAGGAAGGACATAGAAGAGCTAATACAGAAAGACGAGGAACTGGGGGTGATTGAAAAAGCAGAAGGACCGACCCCGTGGGTATCGCCTATTGTGGTGGTACCTAAGAAAGACCAAAGCAAAATCAGAGTTTGCATTGATATGAGAGCGGCAAACAAAGCCATCGAAAGGGAACGTCACCCTACCCCCACACTTGATGAGCTGAAAGCCATTCTATCGGGAGCCAGTGTCTTTAGCAAGTTAGACCTCAATCAGGGCTACAACCAGTTGGAACTAGCTGAAGAGTCCCGATACATTACCACGTTCGCAACACACCTGGGCCTATATAGATACAAAAGACTATTCTTCGGTGTCAACTCCGCCAGTTAAATATTTCAAAAAGAGATTAGCCAAGCACTCGCAGGGATTGAGGGGGCCATCAACATCAGTGATGATATTCTTTGCTTTGGATCGGACCAGCAAGACCATGACCAAAACCTCCAGAAAGTATTTCAACGACTACGCGGAAAAGGCATAACACTGAATAGCAGCAAATGTCAATACAACAAGAGGTCATTGGAATTCCTCGGACACACATTCGGTAATGAGGGCATCAGCCCAAGTAACTTTAAAATAAAAACAATCTTCGAATTACCAGACCCCAAAAACGCATCAGAAGTCAGAAGTTTGTTGGGGATGACTAACTTTTGCGGTGCACAATTCATTCCAGACTACGCAACCCTGACTTATGAACTACGTCAGTTAACAAAAAAAAACACGCAGTGGTCCTGGACTGAGCGCCACACTGAATGTTTAAAAAACCTCAAGGAGGCCTTGAGCAAAGCATGCTCACTTGCCTACTTCGATCCTAACAAACACACTGAAATATATACCGATGCCAGTCCTGTAGGCATATCTGCTGTATTATCACAAGACGGGCGGGTAGTACAATTTGCAAGCCGAGCACTATCCACAGTTGAACAAAGATACTCTCAAACAGAGCGGGAGGCACTCGCTATCACGTGGGCATGTGAACACTTTCACATATATATCTTTGGGGCCCCATTTACTGTTCACACAGATCATAAACCCTTAACATCAATCTTCAATAACACTCGCTCCCAACTATCAGCGCGCATCGAACGTTGGGTTTTGAGAACACAACCATACAATATGACTGTCACATACCGACCAGGTCATGACAACCCAGCTGACTACCTCAGCCGCCATCCAATACATCTACCTCCAAGCAACAGGGAGCAGAAAATAGCGGAGGAGTATATAAACTATATTCTCTCAACGTCAACCCCCAAAGCAATGACAATTGATGAAGTTGCAACGGAAACTGCAAAAGACAATACACTCACTACAGTCATTCAAGCTATTCTCACCAACAAATGGCAAGGTGCCAATGATGGCATAAACAAAGCCACATTTCTCACCCTGCATGACAACCGTGATGAACTATCACTAGCACATGAGGACAGCATCATTCTGAAAGGGCGCCGGATAGTGCTACCTGAGACGCTACAAAACAGAGCTGCCAAAATAGCCCATGCCGGTCATCAAGGCGTCGTGAAATCCATGGCCCTCCTCCGGGAAAAAGTCTGGTTTAAAAACATGCAGCCTTTGGTAGAAGAAAATATCAGGAACTGTCATACCTGTCAGATCAGCACTCACAAAACGGCAAGGGAGCCACAGAAAATGTCCCCGCTACCAGCAGCCCCGTGGACAGAGGTTAGCGCTGACTTTGGACATCTCCAGAATGGGAAATACCTTCTTGTTGTCACAGATGAATACTCACGCTACGTTGTTGTCGATATCCTGGACTCTATCTCAACAAACTCAGTCATACCCCGTTTAGACAAAATATTCGCCGAATTCGGAGTACCAGTATCCCTCAAAACAGACAATGGCCCACCATTCAACAGCTATGATTTCAAAGACTACGCCTCCATCACCGGTTTCAGACACAGGAAGATAACACCTTTATGGCCCCAGGCCAATGCTGAAACAGAACGCTTCATGCGCACTGTAAAAAAATCCATCAAGGCCGCCCTAATCAAAGGTCAAAGCTGGAAGCAGGAGCTATTCAAATTCGTGTTAGATTACCGAACGACACCACACTGCACCACCGGTGTTTCTCCAGCCTCAATCCTATTTGGCCGGACCATAAAAAACCGCCTGCCACACCTAGTTACACCTATAGCTGGAAACCATAGCATTAGGGTACGTGACACCCAAGCCAAGGAAACAATAAAGAAATATGCTGACAGAAAAGCATACGTAAAACCCAATAATCTGAGTGTGGGTGACACCGTCATTGTAAAAAGCGACCACACTTCAAAGACACACACCCCCTATCAACCTAATCCATTAACCATAACAAAGAAAAAGGGATCCATGATTACTGCATCACACAAGGGCAACCAAATTACAAGAAATGCCAGCTTCTTCAAAAAACATCCCTAAGCCACTAAGAAACTTCACACACGACGTACCTGAATACTCCTCATCTGAAGATGAGGGACACACGCATGTGACAGCATCACCAAAATCTAAAAAACACCAGGGACAACACCCTTCAAACCTCAGACGCTCAGGCCGCACAAGACGGTCACCCAAAAGATTTGATTACTAAATGCTACAAATACCCCTGTACATAATAATGCATAATTATCATTTTCTTTCACTTAGGTTGACAGATGTTTCCCTCGGACTCAGCAACGCAAACACTCCAGTCACATCACGCATGAACAAACTCTTCGATGAATAAAAAAAAGAAAAAAAAAGCATTGTAATGTCCTTAACAAATAAAGGGAGATTACCGCAGGTGTCACAGGAGTTACGGCCCCTGGCGACATCCGGTTTTTCTCAGTCTGATATTCATCGAGCACCATCTTTGTTCGTTCGTCTCTCTCTCTCTCGTTAATCCCCGTCCATCTTGCAACCTTGCCATAGTAATAACCGATATCTAGCAAGTATCGGTTACTTACTACTTGGACCATCACAATTGCTAGTGACCCACATACAACGGAACAAAGGATAGCAGATCAAGCAAGACAGATCCTCAAGCGAGGATGGTTCTCGGAGATGGAACTGACAGAAGGCTAATTGCGAAACGGAGCAAGAAACACCACCAAAGGAGAGACCACAGGAAGAGGACAGGCAAAACATACACACTGAAACTGAAGAGATTGAAGACTGCGGAACAACAGAACCTGCTGAGATAGAACTCAACGAAAAAGAAGCAAGTGAAGTGGAGAACATAAGACGATACATGTTAGAAAACAAAACAAAACTCCCATCTCTCAGGAATGAAGTAGCGAAGAAGTTACAAGCAGAAACAGAAAGAATAAACAGACTCCTCACACACATCCCAACAGAAACTATTACAGACCTAAACAACCTGATATATGCTGGGGCAAAATCGGTAAGTATGAAACTAAGAAACGAAGAGAATGGACAAAAGAGAGGACTGACAAAACCTGGATGGGAAATCAGACTGGAAACCCAGATCACCAAACTTCGGAAAGAAGCTAAAACCGTGAACAGAAGGAAGGAGGACATGAAACGATTAAGAAGCAAAAATCAGAAACGCAAGGAAAAACTAAATGAGAAACATGAAGAAATAAAACAAAGGATAGCAGCAATAGAAGGAAGACTGAGACGATACAGGTACAAATCAGAACAGAGCAAACAGAACAGGACCTTTGAAAACAATGAAAGCCAGTTTTACAAAAACGTAAATGGAGAAAAAACAACAACAGAGCAACCGAACCCAACAGAAACAAAACAATTCTGGAGCAAGATATGGGAAGCACCAAAAAAGCACAACAAGAATGCCCAATGGTTGAAAAACATGAAAGATGAACTGCAAGAAATCGAAGAAGGAACCGAAACAGAAATCAACAAAGAAACGATCAAGAAAACCCTAAGAAAAATGGCAAACTGGAGAGCACCAGGCCACGATGGAATACATGCATACTGGTTTAAAAAATTCACGACCCTGCATGAAAGAATAGCGCAGAAACTGAGCGGATGTATCCGCAAAACAGACATACCAGAATGGATGACAGAAGGAAGAACAACACTAATGCAAAAAGACCCCAAAAAGGGAACGACCCCCAGCAACTACAGACCGATAACATGTCTACCAATAATGTGGAAAATTCTCACAGCACAACTGAGAGAACAAATCTACCAATCCCTGGACAAACGTGGACTGCTCCCCGAGGAACAAAAAGGATGCCGGAAAGGACAAAGAGGTGCACATGATCTACTATACATTGATCAAAAGACTCTGAAGGAGGTGAAGAGCAGACAAAAGAACATAACCATGGCATGGATTGACTACAAGAAAGCCTACGACAGAATCCCCCAAACATGGATAATTGAATGCTTAAAAATATACAAGATACCAGACAGGATTATTAATCTCATCCAGAAAGCAATGGAAACATGGAGACTAAAACTGACAGCCGGAGGACAATACCTGTCTGAGATAAAAATACAGAGAGGCATTTTTCAAGGAGACTCTCTATCACCACTACTGTTTATAATAGCCATGATGCCACTCAACTACATACTCAGAAAGTGTGATGCCGGATACAGGTTTACGGATACAGAACAAAGAATAAACCACCTGATGTACATGGATGACCTTAAACTGTTTGCAAAAAACAAAACAGAACTTGAAAAGCTGATAAACACAACCAGGATATTCAGCCAGGATATCCAAATGGAGTGTGGAATAGAAAAATGTGCACTGCTAGAGATCAAAAGAGGAAAACTGGAAAAGACAGAAGGTATAGAACTCCCCAACCAAGAGGAGATGAGGGCGCTAGGAGAACAAGTAGTTACAAATACCTGGGAGTTCTGGAAGCAGACACAATCAAATATACAGAAATGAAAGAGAAGATTGGAAAAGAATATCTACGAAGAACAAGGAAACTCTTAGAAACTAAACTATATAGCAGAAACCTAGTAAAAGGGATAAACACATGGGCTGTATCACTAATAAGATACTCTGGACCATTCATAGGCTGGACCAAAGAAGAACTCAGGCACCTTGACCAAAGAACTAGAAAACTAATGACTATGCACAATGCACTGCACCCAAAAGACGACACGGACAGACTCTACGTGAAAAGAAATGAAGGAGGTAGAGGACTGGTAAGTATAGAAGACTGTGTGGAAGACACCAAAAAAGAGCTGGAGAAATATGTAACCCAGAACACGGAAAGACTGATCACCACAGCAAGAGACACCAGCCCAACAAACAACCCCGGAAGCACTGAACCCAGAAACAAAAAGACAAGAAAGGAAAAGTGGGAAGAAAAACAACTACATGGACGCTTTATAAGACTCACAAGCGATGAAGCCAATGAAAACAGC
>OY744517.1:225866030-226146030 GCA_963556195.1 Sepiola atlantica
TTCTATTCTTACAAGTTTATTTTTCACTCGCTTTTATCCGGAAAAGATAGAATTCTATTAAAGCATCACTGAAATAAATGAGATAACATTAACATATCTTGCTGCGTAACTCCCCCCTTAGGATGCCCCTATTACACATCACCGCTATCAACAAGAGAAGTGTAGTGAACTGCCCCGCATTTCCGGTGGGCTTTATCCAGGCAACAACACCATCATAGATAAAGACTCGGCAAATAGTTTACTTGTGTGTGCTTTGTTCTAGTAAATAATTACAGTTGCTCTTTACATATCAGTGCCTTGTATTGGCTGAATAAAAATAGGAAAAAATAAGTAAAATAAAGTAAATATATGTATTTAACAGAGTACAATTATCATTCCATGAAAAATGGCAGTATACTGAAATCATATGCCCTTAATAGGGTTAAGATGACAATTTTACTATACAAAATTACTATACACTAAATGTACAAAAGCAAGGAAATTATTACACTTTTATTGTCATAAAGGATATGCGAGCACAACAGGGCTATGTATTTTATTGGTAGGAAATTTCTTTCAGCACACCTCACACACTTCATCTACTCATGCATAGAAATTTATACTGTAGTGATGTGATAATGAAATGGTTTGGTTGATATGTAGTCATACCCTTAATCAATGACTATTAAAGTGTAAACATTTGGGAATTTCCTTGCTTTTGTACATTTAGTGTATAGTACTTTTCATCTTAACCTTATAAAGGGCATATGATTTCAGTATATTGGCATATTTCATGAAATGTCACTACTTTTGTTAATGCTATGCCTTAATACAATGCCTTCTCATAAGGTTTTTTGGAATTTTCTGGAAAACTAAGGTATATGGTAAACTGAAATTCAAATGCCATCAACTAGACCCTAGAACCTTTATATCTGCTAATAATCAGCCGAATCCATCAAATAGTTGATGAGATACAGCGTGGTACACACTTCGAATCGGAAAATAAATAATTCGAAAGATTTTGACCGTTAATGCTCTGGGAAGAGATGCCATAGATTGTCTCTTGATAGATGTCAATCAGCGATTCAAACAACTTACTCATGACATATAGGTGACTGATTAGTCTGTATTTCACGATAAAAACTGTAAAACTATTGAGTATGCAAACTGAAACATTGTAATAATACTACAAAGCGAATAGCTGTCCAACGATGGTGAATATTAAAAGCAGAACAAAACAGTATTGCACCACTTTTATGCCATTTGAAAAGATTACATTGAAGATATAGAAAAGCTTACTTAGTTTAAAATAAGTGTTTGTGTGATGTTTTCATGTTATGCTAATTTCTTTAAATGTATATAACATCTGTACGGTTTAAAACGATTTGCGTTAATTAAATTAATTTATTTAATTAATTAAATGAATTTTCTTGACAATGAAAATTGCTCATTTTACTTTGTATTACGCTCAATTTTTCTATTTTAATTATAGTTTTTTTTAAATAGATCTTTTCATTTAACTTTCTTTTTAATTCTATGATCTTAATGAAGAAATGACGTGCATTAGTAAAACAACATCGGAATTTTTATGAATTGTGCAACTATTGATCGGTTCTACTGTTGGCAATAGTTTCCCCAGTTGTTTCTAGAATCAGGTTCTTATTTCTGGCTAGGAGAAAAGTGTAGTATCTGTATTAGTGCTGCACTTAATCTTTTCTGTCATCGGTCAGTGAAGAAAATATAATTCTAGACTGACCCAATTTTTATTTTTATTCAATTTAGAGAGCCTTTCATTTTGAGAACTAGATTCTCTGAACATAAAAAGAAAATTCCCTTGTGTCTAACTTTTCCATCGAGGGCCCGGGAAATAATCGTAACATCCAAAGGTAAGATAATTCTATGGAACAGACAGAATTCGAACTTGGAACGCCATGGTCGCCATTCAATTTTTGTATCTACTTCATCACAGCCAGCTGTCGTCCTTTCGTAATTAAGTCTTTTTTTGTTTAATGAATAATTGACATCATTTTTCAATCAATCATCATCATCAATCATCATGATGTTTTTTACTTGCTAGGAATCACGTATATGTTACTTATTCTCATTAAGCTTTATAACGAAGTAGCAAGGCTATCCGATGTTGCCCGGGGCCATACAATTATAGACTTAGATAAAAAGTGTTTGTAACATATTTCTATGAAAACTTCTATCTCTCTACGTCTCTTTATCCTTCTCTCTATCTTTTGAATATTCGCGATTATTGAGCCCTTTGTCATTAAATATACAGCGTAGTCGATGTAATACTGTCATATTTATTTTATAGCTTTTGTGTAACGCTGAGTAACTTTTCTTTTATACAACATCATAAAAATACACAATGAAGTTATTTCTCCCACTTTACGCGGTGTATAAACACACATATTCAATCAAAGGTATTGAAAACTTTTGCGATCAGAAATATTATTTAAAAATATAATCATGGGCAACGCGACGTTCAAACACAATTGCTCTATGTAGGATATTGAGAACCGTTCGATTAATATATACTACTTTCAAATTGTATCAGTAATGTTATTGCTCCCAGGCAACGCCTTTTACCTTTTCATGTATACACCACTTTAACAGAACACAGTGGACATACACTTGTATATACACTTGCTTTATATAGTTGTTTTAGCAGTTTGCCATTAGATATACAACTTACGAAATAAAATACTGTATCATTACTATAATTTCATCCGAGCAATGTCGAGCACATTTTCTTGTATACACCATAAAAAAGAACATTCGATTTATTTATTTCTGGCAATGCTGCCTTTGCACACAACAGCTCTATCTCGGATATTGAATAGTTTCTGATTTACATATACCACTGCAATGAAGGAAACAATTCGTTGAAAATTGAATTAAAATGAATTTATTAAATTAATTAAAAATATGAATTTACAAAATTAATAAAAATCGAATGAAAAAAATTTATCAGAAAACTAATGAGAAATGAAATAAGAAATGAATAAACATGAATAAAATAATAAAAGAAAAACATGAATAAAAAATGAATGAAAAATTAATGAAGAAAATCATTGTAAAAAATCCAGGAATGAAATGAATAAAAATAATAACGATGTAGTTCCAAGGGTGTATCCTATGTAGTTTCTGCCTTTGTGACGTTGGTATTTGCACGCACAGAATTTGATAATAAGCTGTATCTTATGTGCTTTCGGACCTTGTATCTTGTGTTGTTCTCGCTTTAAGACGGCGGTACATACTCAGTGAGAATTACGACTTTTAATATTTAATAGATAATGTGCGGCTGCACTGAGAATAAAAATGGTAAAGTTACAATAATTATTAGAACATCAAAAGTTCAGAGCAAATGGATTAAAGATATGAAGCTCATAGCTCTGGACTTTTGATGTTCTAATAAATAGTGTATCTTTACAATTTTTTATTCTCATCTTTCATCTGTAGAATTAGTTGCTCTATTCAATATATTGAGCTTTATATTATCACGATAGATTATTATTAAACGATGATTCAATTATCACTAATTTAATTTAATATTTAAATATTATATATATATATATATATATATATATATATATATATATATATATATATATATATATATGATACGTTTCATAATGTAGTTTTTGAGCGAGTATCTTTTGTAGTTTCTGAATTTACCAAATGTAATAGTGTAATCTTACTTATGTGTTACCGGCTAACATCGAATAGATTATCTACTATACAACACTATGACAAAGTGAAGTAATTTCACACGAGTTTCTTGTCTACTATACGACACTATAACAAAACGGGTCGCAAAGAAAACAAGTATATTGAAAAAAATATAATACAACAGAGAACAAGAGTAGTTGTACGTCAGTATTGACTGCTAGTATAGACTGGTGCGGTTCCAACACTGAGAAGCATGTGCTCCTAGTATTTAGTATGTAGAGTTTGAGTATTTCGTATAAGTAACATACGATACACAACTCTCTAGGAGTAATAGTATCGTTTCCTTTTTGAATTGACGCTATGCTTGAAGGAGCTGTATGTTGAAAGTATCGTATCTGGAAACCATAACTTCTACCTGGGGAATGATGTCGGTGTCTGCCGATAGTCATTCTATCATCTAATTTAGATGCCTCTTATCGACAGAACTGTATGCCTCTATCAACATTATTTTTCATATCGTCCATTATTTTAATTCTAGACTTCTGATTTTCGAGCACATATTTTAACTTTGAAGAAATGTCTTCTTAGCTTCGACTGGCAGACAAGTCACCTTATCTTTCCTAATCATTTGCTCTTCAAAAACATCTTTGAGTTGCAACCTTTGCTCTGGAACGATAAGTTCACTCTCTTTAATCTTCAACTGGTTATCCAAATACTGTGACTTGATTACTAGCAGTTTGGTGTTAGCTGTTTTCAGCGTGGATATTGTGTTTTTATATGCTTGAATACGAACATT
Organism: Sepiola atlantica; assembly: GCA_963556195.1. Classification (NCBI taxonomy): domain Eukaryota; kingdom Metazoa; phylum Mollusca; class Cephalopoda; order Sepiida; family Sepiolidae; genus Sepiola; species Sepiola atlantica. Next base: position 225,870,487 of record OY744517.1, read on the forward strand.
AAAACTTGTTTAGTAGTTCTGTTTAAAATAATGTCAGTTATACTTTGACCCTCGAAATTAAAATGTTCACCAGTTCACCAGTAACCGTGCTAGCCGTGTGTTGGTACTTAGCATGGAGTGTTTATCCAATCTTTTCTATGTATGTATATGAATACTCGACACGTCTGAACAGGAATCTAATTGTAATTTTACATTTTTATTCCGGATTTTCACCTGTGCATATTCTTACATGTTTCTGTTCGTTCGTTTTTTTAGATTTTACCCGGGTTTTATTTCCGCTATTCGGTTAGGAATGTGAAGTCGGGTGTCAAATATTATTATAAGTTAGACAGATTTTAAAACAGTATGGGCATCGCATTAACCACTTGAGTTATCCTCTACGGAAACAGGACTTGGCAGTACATTATCCTTCTTTTTGTTTTTAATTGTTTTTTAAGGAAAGTTTAATTGTGATTTCCGACCACTCTTTCTTATGTGCGCAATGCTCGACTCTTCAATATCTTGTTTAACACTTACAAATCTTTTGTAACGTAAAATTTGGCTCAGTTTCTAATTTGTTTAGAAACCTACGTCTTATGTATGCGTCTTTATCTTATACTCGTCTTTGCACGAACATTAAACATTTAAAGTTATCTGCGCTAAGTTCAGCTAATTTTAAATTGCCACAATGTTTATTAACGATTGACGCAAACGTTGAGATGTCCACGCTATCTGTTTGACTAAATTCAAACACTTCCTCCGTTTGTGTTACAGATAAGTCTTAGGGATAAATAATTCTGTTACAGATGAACAGTTTCAGAAAAGTCATGTTGTTTGTTTTTCGGGATAAAATAAAGTATACGGGTTTAGTATGTTCGGTGGTCCCTAATTTTGGAGCAGTTTGCGAACTTTTTTAATTTGACCACCCCCAATTTGGAGGGCGGTGGTTCGCCCCCCCCCCAAAAAAAATTGTATTTTCCTTTTTAAACAAAAAATATTCGGAGACAACTTTTTTTGTTAACTAAAAATGTAAACGGGAGGGGGCGGGTGCGGTTAATTACTATTTAATTAATTTCCTAGTCAGAAACATAACAAATACATTAGAACAACTAAATAAACAATAAATAATTTCGACGCCGAGATTTGAACTCGTAACCTTAACGCCACATGGTAATTCGAACGAACTTGTCCGAGACTCTACCACTGTACCACCGGGACAAGTTAAAAGAACGATTTTGATTTAACTACTTACTTTATTGCGATGGTTTTTTTTAAAAATTGCTTTTAATTAGCAATGAATCATCTTAAAACCAGGCTACGTATCAAAACTGGTTCTTCTATATAGCTTTAGCTTTACATTTGCGCTCAATTGTTTTAAGGAGAGGGGAATATCCTCCCCCGTTTTTTTAATATTTGGCGGGAAAATTCACCCCACTCCCCAATTTTTTTCCCTTTTAAACAGAACATATTGGGAGACAATTTTTTTTAACTAAAAATGTCTCACCACCCAAGAACCAGGCAGCCTAGCAAAAATAAACTATTTTTCGCTAGTCCACTTATAATATAACGAACAATTATCTCGAGTTTTCTAGTTTAAGTTTTACTTTTAGCTGGACAAACATCCATACATAGATACATACAAGCTGACATACAGAGAACTGAATTAAATAGAAACAATTGTAGGGCTACCCGGTGTCCCAGGGTTATGAAACCAAAATAGAAGAGGTTCGAAAGTATGTAATATCTACTTAGAATATAACGAAGAGGTTTTCTGTCACGATATCCGTCTGTCCGTCGATGAGAATTTTTGTAAACATAAGAAATACATTAGGGCATATCTTCTCCTATATAAATCTCAACTGTCTGTTTTAGAAATAAGGCAAGTCATGATTAACCAGAAATTACATCAGAGGAAGGGAGTGCCGGGAAGAAATACACTCACACTACAACCATTTTTTCTATCTTTCTTCTTTTCCTCTCACTCCTACACTTTCTACCTTTCGTTCTCAATTAATAGACGCTAATATTCCTCTCCCTCCCTTTCTCCCTACGACCGTTCTGTTATCATGATATCATCTTTCCAGGCATTATCTCCCCCTTCTTTGAGATATGTATAGGTAGTGTAGTATCGGTTCTGTTTTCATGATACCCTCCTCCCAGATATTACCTTCTTTTTTTTAAGAGGTGTGGAGGTAGTGTAGTATCTGTTCTCTGGTCATGGTACCCTCCTCACAAGTATTACCTCCTCCTTAAAGGAAGAAATAATTATGTTCCGTCATTGTTTGCACCAATATTTGAATTCTTACAAACAAACCGTCTAAATCAGTAATGCAACCTTTAAACACATCTGCTCTATGGAAATACTTGAACCCTTAGGATTAAATAATACCACTTACCAAATATAATAATGTATTATAATTTCATTGCTCCCATTACCATCTTGTTTCTTGTGCAGTATGCAACAGTGTAACAAAAACATTTTGTCACAAATGAATTATTTGTCTCGGGAAACGCAGCATTGATACACACTTGGTTTATCAAGTATATACATCACATGATAACCCACTTTCGAAATGTGATACTATAATATTACTATTATTGTTCCCGGGCAACGCCGACTACTTTTTCTAGTATACAACTACATAACAAAAGACACTGTGTCTTTCTGCCAGGCAACGCAACGTTTAAACACGGCTGTTCTATGTAAGATATTGAGCCAGTTTAGATTACTACCACTTAATAAATGTGATACTTTATTATAATTCCTTAGTTTCCGTGCAACATCGAGTTTCTTGTCTAGTATTGAACACTAACAAAACACAGTGCAGTTGTTGCTACCAGACAACGCTACGTTTCAGTCTCCTTCGGTTTACTCTCAAATAATTATTTTTTTAGCTGAGACATCAGTTTCTTCCGAGACAACGTCAATTAAGTATTTGCGAGTTTTATAGTTTAATTTTTACTTTTAGCTGGGCATATATCCTTACATAAGCTGACATACAGACCCCTGAATTAAATATAAACAATTGTAGGGCGCCCCGGCGTCACAGGGTTATAATAACAAAATAGATGTTCGAAAGTGTGTGTAATAACTAATTATAATATAACAAACACTTTCTGTGTCTGTCTGTCCGTCGTAGAGAATGTTTGTAAACAGGAGAGGGGGCGGGGGAGGTAATTACTATTTAATTAATTTCAGAGTTAGATACATGACAAATACATTAGGCCACATATTAACGTCTAAATAAACAAAAACACGCAACCTTAACGTCAACTGTCCAACACTCTAGCGTATGAGCCAATTAGACAAGTAATAAAAACCATGTTGATTTAAATACTTAAACAAATGTTTTTTTCACTTCTTTCAGTTAGCAAAGAATGAATAATAACTTGTTCTTCGATATACTTTGTATTCTGCGTTCGCACTCGATTTTTTTTTTAAAGGGGGATTTCACCGGCCCACAATTTTTTTAGCGGGAAAAATAATTTGGGCGGGAAACATTTTTTTTCCTTTTTAAACAAAAAATATTCGGAGACAATTTCGTTTTTTTAACAAGAAATGTCTCACCACCCGAGGACGCGGCAGCCTAGCTAAAATAGACGACCATTAATCCACTTATACTATAACGAGCACTTTCTCTGTCTGTCTGTCTGTCCGTCCTGGGGAATTTTTGTAAACAGAAGAGAGAGGGGGGGCGAGATAATTACTATTTAATTCATTTCAAAGTCGGAAACATAAACAAATACATTGGGCCACATATTAAAGATTAAATAAACAATAAATAATTTTAGGCGTCAACGCCGCGATTCCAAATCGCAACCTTGATACTAACAGCCAAACGCGCTACCGTCTGATCTAAAGGAACACAGTTGAAATAAGTTTCTTAATTCTAATACTTGAACTAATCGCTTTTTTTCACATCTCTCATTTAGCAATAAATGATCGTATAGTAATTGGTTCTTTTTATGCTTTGGGGTCTGCGTCCGCGCTCGATCTGTTCTTCCTGAATACGATTGGGTCTGCGTTCGCTCTCAGTCTTTTCGGGGGGTGGGGGGGTGGGGGGGGGGTGAGTCCCCCCCATTTTTTTTTCCATTTTTTTTTGTGCGAAAAAAAAAATATTTTCCCGCCAAAAAAAAATATTTTCCCGCCAAAAAAAAAAAAAATTTTTTTCCGCCTAATAAAAAAAAAAAAAAAATTATTCGGAGACAAATTTTATTCATTTCTTTTGTCTAACCACCTAAGAACACGGTCGCCTAGCAAAAATAGACGACCGTTAGGGAGTCTATTTTGGCTAGTCCACTTATAATATAACGAGCACCTTCTCTGTCATTCTGTCTGTCTGTCTGTCTGTCCGTCCTGGAGAATTTTTGTAAACGAGAGGGGGAGGGGGAAGTTAATTACTATTTAATTTATTTCAAAGTCGGAAACATAAACAAATACATTGGGCCACATATCAACGACTAAATAAACAATAAATAATTTTTGGCGTCAACGCCACGATTTGAACTCGCAACCTTGACGCTAACAGCCAAACGTTTTACCGAATGAGAGAAACAGTTGAAAATAGTCTATTAATTCTCATACTTGAACAAATCGCTTTTTTTTCACATTTTCTCATTTAGCAATAAATGATCGTATAATAATTGGTTCTTTTTATACTTTGGTGTCTGCGTCCGCGCTCGATCTGTTCTTTTAAAATACAATTGGGTCTGCGTTTGCTCTCGATTTTTTCAGGAAGGAGGGGGCCGAATCCTGAGGGAGGTGGGGTGGGGGGGATTTACCGCCCCCCTTTTTTTTTGGCCGCGAAAAACAAAAAAAAAATTTCCCGCCCAAAAAAACAAAACATTTTCCCGCCCCCCCCCAAAAAACATTTTTTTGCCTAAAAAAAAAAAATTAAAAAAATAAAAAAAATATTCGGAGACAAATTTGTCTAACCACCCAACAACGCCGCAGCCTAGCAAAAATAGACGACCGTTAAGGAGTCTATTTTCGCTAGTCCACTTATAATATCAGGAGCACCTTCTCTGTCTGTCTGTCTGTCTGTCCGTCCTGGGGATTTTTTGTAAACAGAAGAGAGAGGGGAGGGGGGCTGGACTAATTAGCATTTAATTAATTAAGCTTTTCGAGTCAGCGTTCATAATATTAGTATACCTTTAGAATTAGGAAACTATAATAAATCAATTAATTTACATTAGATAACATTAAATAACATTTTTAGATAACATATAATAAACAAAGAAGAACGAAATTTCAAGACGAGGCTGCGATTAGAAGTGAAAACGTGTAAAGAATCTTACTTAAATTCATAGATTTCAACAGCCTTATATACCGTTAGTAAACGTCGTTTAGATACTAGACGGGCTTCCTCATTTACATAATACATTACTTTTAGCTTTAATTAAATTCATATTTACAAATATACACTTATAACTGCTATTATCAAGTTTCCATATGTATTTACAATACGTTCCGATAAGGTGATATTAAGAAAAATTATTCATACAATTAATTAAAGCCATTTTTTTCATCAACCAGCGTGTTTTCTGAACGATACTTCCAATGGCGATTATTGTTAAAATTTCAAGTCTTTCTCGGCCTTTTGGCTAAGATCAAAGTGTAGTATCTGTTCCGATGAATACTGAACCACATAGACTGGTATTGTCTTGGCTTTCGGGTCTTGACTGGTATTGATTTACGCCGGTCTATGGCGCTGCCCTGTTCAGTTCTATTAAGGTCCACCCTCCCAGGCTTCGCCTCCCCTCTTTGGGAAGGAGTGTTTATTGCTTACTGCCTGAGGTACTCCTACCGGGGAATGCCGACGGGGCTGCCCAGGCAATTTTGAATGGCCAGAGTGCTCACCTCTCGGGTGCTGGCTTTTCAGACCCCACTTTTCCGACCCGACCGTGGGTCACATCTTACTTGTGGGAGTAAGATAACACTGCCTTGTGCCTAACTAGTGGCGAGGAGTAAATAAATACTGTTAAAATTTCAAAGTCATCCTTTCGAAAGTGACGTAATTTTGAGAGGATTTCTTTAGACATAATAATTCTTTATTTTCAATACGTTGTCAAGACAATGTTTTTAACTATAAATTAAAAGTAAACAAGGCATATCCGAGCCATTAGTAAATCGGTGACCATTTAGGAAAACTAAACTGCTGACTCATCCTTCCGGTTTTTTTCCGGAAGTGACGTCATCGTGAGATTTTTTTTTCACAGTTTTCATTCATTATTTACATTACGTTTTCATTACAATGTGTTTGGTTGTAAATTGAACTTTATCAAGGCATATCCAAGCCATTAGTAAATTGATGATCATTTTGGAAAAATAAATTGCTGACTCATCCTTCCGGTTCGTCCGGAAGTGACATCATTTTGAGAGGATTTGTTCACATTATCATTCTTTACATTCATTACGTTGATAAGACAAAGGTGTTTTATTGTAAATTGTAGTTAAGCAACAATTATCTCGGCCATTACTAAATGGGTAACCGTTTTGGAAGAATAACAAAACTGGTTCTTTGATATGACGTAGGCGCCTTCAATAGCATATTTAAACATTAGTTCTTTTGATATGACCGAGGGGCCTTTTAATTTAAAATCGTTTTTTGACCTATGAATGGTGGAAGGGTTAAAAAAATTATTATTTGGGGGAGTGTAAAAAATTATTTTTCTTTTTCTTTTATTAACTGAAAATATAAATAAATGTAAATATTTAAAAAAAATTTTTTAACTGAAAACATTACTATTCATGGGTGAGGGTAAAAAAAAAATGTTGTGGGGGGGTAAACATATTTTCTAATTGAAAATATTTTTATTCATGGCGAAAGGTAAAAAAAAATGGGGGGGGGGAGTAAAATTCTTTTTTTTCCTTTTTTTAACTGAAAACATTACTATTCATGGGGAAGGGTAACAATTTTGGGGGGAAGGTTACATTTCTTTTTTCTTTATCTAACTGAAATTATTACTATTCACGAGGAAGGGTAATAACAAATTTGGCGGGTGGGGGGTAAACAATATTTTTTTCTTTTTCTAACTAAAAATATTACTATTCATGGGAAAGTGTACAAAAAAAATTTAGGGGGCGGGGTAACATTTTTTCTCTTTTTTTCTCTTTTTCTAACTGAAAATATTACTATTACAAAGAAGGGCAAAACATAAATTTGGGTGGGGGCTAATTTTTTTTTTAAACTGAAAATATTAGTATTCATCAGGGAGGGTGAAAAAAAACTTTTAGAGGGGGTGGGTAAAAAACTGTTTTTATTTTTGTTGTTGTTTTTTAACTAACAATATTATTGGTTACAAAGAAAATCGATGTCTACCCACCCAAGAAATATTACTGAGGCTCCATCGGTTTACAGGTTAATTTCTGACGCGGCAGCCTAGCAATAATAGACGACCGTAGGGAAGCTATTTTGGCTAGTCTATTATATAAAGGGCAGTTGTCTGTTTGTCTGTCTGTCTGTATGTCCAGATACTCATCAAAAACTACTCGGCAAACTGTCAACAAGTTTACATCTTTAGGACCGTACATATCCTGGGACCATAATATCTCAAAATTACAACAAAAAAATGTTGCTGAGGGTGAACAGGGCCAGTCTTCAGCAGCGGGTCTGGTTTTTTCAAACTTTTTCAATGTTTTTTAGTAGTAATTTGGAAATTATCCAATGTATTTATGTAATAACTTTATAAAAGTGCTGACTCACTCAACATGTCCCATAATCCCTTGCCCGATTGTACCCGGTCTTGCCCTATATTCTGTCTGGTTGTATCATGTTATCCCATAATTTCTGTCCGGATCCATCAATAACATCATAGGAAGGCTACGTTAAGAGTGTGTAGTGAAACAAGGGTTGCTCAATCACATCCGCACCTGATAACCGGTAAGAGTGATTTCAGTAGTGCTCAGGAGGCCTCCTTGATTTTCAAAGGAATGTTGGTGTTTCTGAAATATAAAGATCCCTAGAAATATTGGTGTTTCTAAAGTATAACGGTCCCCCCATGAATGTAGGTGCTTCTTAAGTATAACAGTCTACAGGTTGGGGTTTCTAAAGTATAACGGTCCACAGGAATGTTGGTAAGGAGTCAGGCCAAATTTTTGTCTTTTTTTTGTTTTGAACTAAAAATATTTCTCAGGGTTGGGTGAGATTGAAAAATTAGTTGGGAGGGGAGCTGGAGAGATTGAGGGTACAGGGAAAATTTTAGGGGTCAGGCCGAACTTTTTAGGGGTCAGGCCAAATTTTTATCTTTTTTTGTTTTGAACTCAAAATATTTCTCAGGGTTGGGGAGAGTGAAAAATTAGTTGGGATGGAGGGCTGGAGAGATTGAGGGGTCTGGGAAAATTTTAGAGGTCAGGCCGAACTTTTTTGGGGTCAGGCCAAATTTTTTTCTTTTTTTTGTTTTGAACTCAAAATATTTCTCAGGGTTGGGGGAGAGTAGAAAAACAAGTTGGGATAGGAGGCTGGAGAGATTGGGGGTCGGGGAAATTTTTAGGGGTCAGGACAAACTTTTTAGGGGTCAGGCCAAATTTTTTTATTTTTTTATTTTTTGAACTCAAAATATTTCTCATGTTTAGGAGAGAGTAAAAAAAAGTTGAGGGGGTTCTAGAGTGATTGGGGGGGGGGTCGGGATAATGTTTAGAGATCAGGACAAACTTTTAAGGGGTTAGGCCAAATTTGTTATTTTTTAAAACTTTTTGAACTAAAAATATTACTCAGGGTTGGGCGAAATTAAAGAAAAAGTGGGGGGCCTGGAAAGATTGGGGGGTCGGGGAAATTTTATGTGGTCAGGACAAACTTTTTAGGGGTCGGGCCAAATTTTTTTTATTTTTTTATTTTTTGAACTAAAAATATTTCTCAGGGTTGGGAGAGAGTTAAAAAAGTTTGGGGGGGGGTTCTAGAGTGATTGGGGGGTCGGGGAAATTTTTAGCGGCGATATGAACGTATTTACCATTAGCACCGGGGCGGTGATAGGTAACTATTTAGCATTCGCACCACGGCGGCAATACGTACGTTTTTAGCATTCAGTGGTGGCGATAGGAACGTATATAGCATGTGCACATGGGCGGCCATAAGTACGTATATAGCATGCGCACCGGGAGTGTAAACAAACATTTTTTTTGGGGGGGCAGCATTTTTTTCTTTCATCTTTTTCATTGAAAATATTTATATGTATGGGGCAGGATGAAAAAAAAAATTTTCGGGGGGAGGGCTAAAAATTTTTTTTTTTTTTTTAAACTAAAAATATTTCTATGTATGGGGGGAACATAAAATTTGTTTGGGGGGGTCAAAAAATTTTCTTTTCTTTTTATTTCTTTTAAATTAAAAATATTTCTAAGTATGTGGGAGGATGGAAAAAATTGTGTTGGGGGAGGCAAAAAAATTTCTTTTTTTCTGTTTTTAACTAAAAATATATATATTCATGATAGTGACAATACATGAATGAACACTATTTTATTTTTCTAACACGACAGGGGCGCATTAATATGAGTATGCGAACTGGGCTGGAGATAGGTACATATATAGTATGTGCACCCTTGCAGAGATAGGTAAGTATGTAGTATGCACACCGGAGCCGCGATAGGTACAAATATATTATGTGCACCGGGCCGGCGATAGGTTTATATATAGTATGTGCACTAGGGTGGAAATAGGTACGTATATAGTTGTGCATAGAAAGTGGCGATAGTTAAGTATTTAGCATTTGTACCTAGGTTGCGATAGGTACGTATTCAGCATTCGCACCGGGGCGGCGATATGTACATATTTAGTATTTGCACTGGGGTAGTGATAGGTACATATGTAGTATACACACCGGGGCGGCAATATTTACGTATTTAGCATCCGCTCCTGAGCGACGATAGGTACTTATTGAGCATTCAGCGGTGGCGATAGGAACGCATATTACATGTGCACATGGGCGGCAATAAATACGTATATAGCATGCGCACCGGAGCGGTGATAGGTACGTATATAGCACGCGCACCGGAGCGGCAAAAGGTACGTGTTCAGCATTCGCACCGGGGCGACGATAGGTATGTATTTAGCATTCGCACCGGGTGGGCGATAGTATGTATTTAGAATTCAGGGGTGGCGATAGCTACATATATAGCATGTGCACATGAGCGGCAATAAGTACGTACATAGCATGCGCTCCGGGGCGGCGATCGGTACATATATAGCACGTGCACCGGGGCGGCAATAGGTACGTATATAGCACGTGACCCGGAACAGCGAAAGGTACATATTTCGCATTCGCACTGGGGTGGTGATAGGTACATATTTAGCATTCGCACCGGGCGACGATAGGTACTTATATAGTATCTGCACTGGGGCGGTGATAGGTACGTATATAGTATGTACACTGGGGCGGTGATAGGTAGGTATATAGTATACTCACCGGGGTGGCGATAGATACATATATGGTATGAACAACGGGGCGGAGATAAGTACGTATATAGAAGTCGCAGATAGAGGTGTTACTTTTCATAGAAATATGTCATACTATTGCCCTGGGCAACGTAGGTGAAATGGTGGAGAAGAAACAGCTTTTGCAAAAGGCAAAATTAGAAAGCAGCGGTGAAATGGAGCGACCAGGGAAGAGAAAGGTAGAAAGATAAAGAGACGGCTATAGAGAGAGGGTGGGAAATAGAAGTTTGCATATAAAGATGTTACACACGCGAATTTTCTTCAATTATATGTTTTTATGACCCCGAGCAATGCTGTCTGTCTGTCTGTCTGTCTGTCTTTCTGCCTGTCTGTCCGTCCTGGAGAAATTTTGTAAACGAGAGGGGGAGAGGGGAGAGATAATGTCTATTTAATTAATTTCAAAGTCAGAAACATTGTAAATACATTGGGCCACATATTAACGACTAAATAAATAATAAATAATTTTCGACGTCAATGCCGCGATTCGAACTGGCAACCTTGACGCTAAAAGCCAAACGCTCTTTTTTCAGATCTCTCATTTGGCAATAAATGATCGTATAATAATTGGTTCTTCTTCATACTTGGGGTCTTCGTCCGCGCTCGTTCTGCTCTCCAAAAATACAATTGGGTCTCCGTTCGCTCTCAGGGTAAAAAATTGTTTTTTAGGCGGGGGGGGGGGGGGTAAAAAATTTTTTTTTGTAACTGAAAATATTACTAATCATGGGGAAGGGTAAAAACAACATTTGGGGGGGTGTGGGGGGTAAAAAAAATTTATTTTTTAATTTTTTGGAACTGAAAATATTACTAATCATGGGGAAGGGTAAAAACAACATTTGGGGGGTAAAAAAAAATTATTTTTTAATTTTTTGGAACTGAAAATATTACTATTTATGGGGAAGGGTAAAAAAAAAAAATTGGGGGGGGGGGGGCTAAACATTTTTTTTTTCTTTTTTTAACTGAAAATATTACTATTCATGGGGAAGGGTAACAAAAAAAAATTTTTTTGAGGGGGGCGGTAAAATTTTTTTAATTTTGTTTTTATCTAACTGAAAATATTACTATTCATTCATAGGGAAAGATAACAAAAAATTTTATTTTGGGGGGTGGGTAAAAAAAATTTTTCTTTTTAACTGAAAACATTACTATTCATGGGGAAGGGTAAAAAATGTTCTTTTCGGGGGCGGTAAAAAAATTTTTTTCTTATTCTAACTGAAAATATTACTATTCATGGGGAAGGGTAAACATTTTTTTTGGGGGGGGGGGCCAACCATTTTTCTTTTTTTTTTTTTTTAACTGAAAAGATTACTATTCATGGGGAAGGGTAAAAAATAAAATTTTTGGTGAGGGGCGGGCGGGGGGGGGATAAAAATCTTTTTTTGTTTCCTCTATTTTGAACTGAAAATATTACTATTCATGGGGAAGGGTAAAAAAAAATTGGGGGGGCAAACATTTTTTTTTTTTTTTGTAACTGAAAATATTAGTATTCTTGGGAGAGGGTGAAAAAACACTTTTGGAGGGGGTGGGGAAAAAATGTTTATTTTAATTTTTTTTGTTTTTAAACTAAAAATATTCTTGGTTAGAAACAAAGAAAATTAATGTTTACCCACTCAAGAACTATTACTGGGGCTCCATCGGTTTACGGGTTAGCGTTCATTTCTGACGCGGCAGCCTAGTCGACTTATAATATAACGAGCACTTTCTCTGTCATTCTGTCTGTCTGTCTGTCTGTCCTGGAAAACTTTTGTAAACAGAATATTTGTATACCTGTAGAATTAGGAAACTATTATTAATGAATTAAATTTACATTAGATAACATTAAATAACATTATTAGATCATATTACATATAATAAACAAAGAAAAACGAAATTTCAAGACGAGGCTGGGATTAGAAGTGAAAACGTGGCAAGAATCTTACTTAAATTCATAGATTTCAACAGCCTTATATACGGTTAATAAACGTCGTTTAGACACTAGACAGGTTTTGTCATTTACATAATACATTACTTTTAACCTTCAATTAAATTCATATTTACAAATATACACTTACAACTTCTAATATCAAGTTTACATATGTATTTACAATATTTTCCGATAACAAGATATTAAGAAAAATTATTCATACAATTAATTAAAGCCATTTTCTTCATCAACCAGCGTGTTTTCTGAACGATACTTCCAATGGCGATTATTGTTAAAATTGCAAGTCTTTCTTGGCTTTTTTGGCTAAGATCAAAGTGTAGTATCTATTCCGATGGATACTGAACCACATAGACTGGTATTGTCTTGGCTTTCGGGTCTTGAATGGTATTGTCTTGGCCTTCGGGTCTTGATTTACGCCGGTCCATGGGTCTGTCCTGTGCAGTTCTAGGAGGTCCGCCCTCTCAGGCGTCGCCTTCCCTCTTTGGGGAGAAGTAAGTTTATTGCTTACTGCCTGAGGCGCTCCTACCGGGGAATGCCGACGGGGCTGCCCAGGCAATTTTGAATGGCCAGAGTGCTCACCTCTCTGGTGCTGGCTTTTCAGACCCCACTTTTCCGACCCGACCTTGGGTCACATCTTACTTGTGGGAGTAAGATAACACTGCCTTGTGCCTTACTCCTGGCGAGGAGTAAATAAATACTGTAAAAATTGCAAAGTCATTGTTTCGAAAGTGACGTCATTTTGAGAGGATTTCTTACACATAATAATTCTTTATTTTCATTACGTTGTCAAGACAATGTATTCTACTATAAATTAAAGGTATACAAGGCATATTTCTAGCCATCAGTAAATGGGTGGCCATTTTGGAAAACTAAACTGCTGACTTATCCTTCCGGTTATACATTTTTTTCCCTTTTTTAACTGAAATTATTAGTATTCATGGGGAAAGGTAAAAAAAAATCGGGGGGGGGGTAAAACATTTTTTGTTGTTTTTTCTCTTTTTAAGTAAAAATATTTTTTGTTAGAAACAAAGAAAATCAATGTCTACTCACCCAAGAAATATGACTAGGGCTACTTCGTTTACGGGTGAGCGTTCATTTCCGACACGGCAGCCTAGCAAAAATAGACCACTAATAATATAACGAGCACTTTCTCTGTCTGTCTGTCTGTCTGTCGTGGAGAATTTTTGTAAACGTAATTTCAAAGTCACAAACATAACAAATACATTATTAACGACTAAATAAACAATAAATAATAAATTCAGCGCCGAGGCAGCGATTCGAACTCGTAACCTTAACGTCAACTGCCCGACATCCTATCTACTGAGCAACCGAGAGAAGTTACGCACTTCGATTTGATTTACTTACTTAAACATTCGATTCTGAGTTTGCGCTAGATTTTTTAAAGCCCCCCCCCGCCAACATGTTTTTTATATCTTTAAACAAAAAATATTCGGAGACAATATATTTTTTTAACTAAAAATATCTTGCCACCCACAGACGCGGCTCCTAGCAAAAATAGACGACCGTTAGGGAGTCTTCTATATAAATCTCAACTGTCTGTATGTATGTATATAGTTATGTATGTATGTATGCATATGTATGTATGTATGTATGTATGTATGTATCTATGTATGTATGTATGTATGCATATAACGCTTCTCCTCCGAGAGTACCCAACAACCACCTACACATTTGACATCATTCTAACCAGCCAGCCTCCGGACGTGTATTGTCTCAGAATCAGAAAAAAATGACATTTTCGGAGGAAACGGAGCACTTTTCTCTTATGGAGGTGTATTTTTCCTCCATTTTCCAACGTTATCGTGTATTATTTGACAGGAAACTAATGATATTATGTATAATTTGAGAAATAATGCAAATCACGATTAAGTGGAACTAACATAAGAGGAAGGGAGTGCTAGGAGGGTAGTCACACACACACTACAACCGCTTTTTTCCTTTCTTTCTTCTTTTCCTCTAACTCCAACACTTTCTACCATCCGTTCTTAATTAATAGACGCTAATATTCTTTCCCCCTCCCCTTCTCTCTATGCGCGTTCTGTTATCATGATATCATATTTCCAGGCATTACCTCCTCTTTCTTTGAGATATGTATAGGTAGTGTAGTATCGGTTCTGTTTTCATGATACCCTCCTCCCAGGTACTACCTTCTCTTTATTTGAGAGGTGTGGAGATAATGTAGTATCTGTTCTATTGTCATGAGACCGTCCTCCCAGGTATTACCGCTACTTTTTTGAGAGGTGTGAATGTAGTTTCGTATCTGTTCTGTTGTCATGATACAATCCTTTCAGGCGTTACCTCCTCCTGTTTTAGAGGTGTGGAGGTAGTGTAGTATCTGTTCTGTTGTCATGGTACCCTCCTCCCTGGTATTACCTCCACCTTAAGAAATAATTATGCTTCGCCATTTTTTGCACCAATATTTGAATTCTTACAAAAATACCGTCTCAATCACTAAAGGTAAAGGATGAAATACTTATAATCCGCGATTTTTCTCACTAATATAAATATCTATATAAAAACGTCTCTATCAGTAAAGTTAACAGAAGAAATAATGTACTGCGCCATTGTTTTCACCAATGCAGATATGATGTAAACAGTCGAAATACCAGTCGAAATCTCAAGTCAAATCATATAATGAAGAGATTTTATAAACAGTCGAATTATTAAGATAAAGTATATAATGCGAAGATTATGTAAACAGTCAAAACGTTAAGTAAAATCATATAATGCAGAGATGACTTGAACAGTCGACATCTTGATTCAAATTATATAATGCAGAAATGATATAACTAAGCGAAATTATGAGAACTATTAACTGTTAACAGTCGAAATCTTAAGTAAAATCATATAATGAAGAAATGATATTAACTGTCAAAATCGTAAGTAAAATGATATAATTTTAATATGATATAAGCAGTCGAAATTGTAAGTAACATTATTTTATTGAGAAATGATGTAAACAGACGAAATCTTAAGTAAAGAATTCGTCAGCGGGGAGATTGATGAGCCCATTCAGGATTTTGTAAACCAGGATGAGGTCCCCTCGCATCCTTCGAATTTCGAGCGTCGGAAGTTGAAGACGGTGGAGTCTTTCTTCATACGAGAGATCGGCAAAGCCAGAAATCATTTTGGTTGCACGCCTCTGGATGCGTTCAACATGAAGTATATCCTTTCGGAGATAGGGACTGCACGCCTCAACACCGTACTCCAGCAAAGGTCGAACAAGCGTCAAATAGAGTGGACGGAACACTTCGGCCGTCAGGTTGATGAAGGAACGTCGAATTTGAAACAAGACGCCCCGGGCTTTGCTGGACATTTCAACGCAGTGACGAGACGGTTTGAAAGAGCTATCCACTCTTACACCAAGATCAGTTGCCTGAGATACTGAGGCCATTTCATGGTTGTTCGGACCGATAGTGAAGAGCTGGGATGGTCGCGCGCCAACTGGAAGATGACTGCATTTGGCTGCGTTGAGTGGAAGGTCCCAGTCTGAGGCCCAGTTTGCAGTACAATCCAGATCGGTTTGCAGGATGGCATGATTGCGTCTTTGCGCTATGAGTTTGACATCATCAGCGAAAAGCAAAACTTTGCCCTGAAGTAAGTCTGGAAGGTCGTTGACGAACAGGAGGAACAAAATCGGGCCAAGCACTGAACCTTGTGGTACTCCGCTGCAAGCATTTGCTTCTGCTGAAGTGCATCCACTCACAGAAACTCGAAAAGTTCGTGCTTGTAGAAACGACCTAATCCAGCTGATGATGGACCGGTGAATCCTGTACCGATCAAGCTTGTGAAGGAGCAGGCGGTGGTTTACGGAGTCAAACGCCTTGGAGAAGTCCAGAAACAGGATATCCGCAGCATCGCCATCATCCAAAATCTTGGTTATCCATTCTTCCGTAAGAAGGAGGTTGGAGAGGCAGGATCGCATTGGGACGAAACCATGCTGGGTCTGAGTCAAAGATTTGGTTCGTTCAAGGTGGTTCATCAATGCATTTTTTAGGATTTTCTCCATAACTTTGCAGATGATTGAAGTCAGGCTCACGGGGCGGTAGTTAAGAGGGTCGGTTTTAGCGCCTTTCTTGAAAATGGGGCATACTGTAGCCACTCTCCAGTCCTCTGGTACGACACCGTCTGAAAGTGAGTGATTAAACAGGTCCGCTAGTGGAGTTGCCAGAACTTGCGCCAAAACACGAAGGACTGCTGGATGGATATGGTCAGGTCCTGGGCTTTTGTTGGTTTGAATGCTGGAAAGGGTCACAAAAACTTCTTGAGGAGTGACTTCAATAGCTTGCATTGGCTGAACATCATAAGTCGGCAGTGGAGGAGGTTGTTGCTCGTTGTCTACCCGGTATATTGAGGAGAACCTGTCGGCAAATAGCTCGCACTGTTTACCAGGGTCGCTAATCGTTCTTCCATCTGGAGTTCTCAACGTTGCTATACGGTTCACAAGTCTCTTGTTCCGCTTAACTTTTATTGTCCAAGTGTTCATCATCAGCCAATCGGTGGTCAGAAAAACAGTCACGTGAGGCCTGACGTCATTGCTCAATAATCGTACAAAAAACCACAGCCGCCATTAATCTAATTTCCGCCCTCCCCGTGATCATCCCGGCAGGTAAGACAACACGCGCAAACACGTGGTCGCTTTCTTCCTTCATTCTGTTCGACTTTACACTCCCCTCTGGTCTCAAGATCACACATGCGGCATTGCGGCCGCGGTCGTTTGTTACGGGCACTCCTACGGAGTACCATCAACCAGCACAGCCTGCTCACTAATTATGCCGGTGATCCGTCCTCTTCTGAAACTGGTCGTACATCGGTTACTGGGAGGCCTTACCCAAACGGTGTCCCCCAACTTGTACCGTCCTTGCGTCTTCTTCTGATTAGGCAGGCAGGCGTCAATGCCCTTAACACGCACTCGATAGCAATGTATCGCATTAGCAGGTGCACTTTCAGCAGTCGCGTCATCCTTCGGTGTCGTATTGTACCTATATACTGCCTCTGCAATCGTACATTGCTTCCTTGCTGCTATCCTCTTCACACTTCGGTGGCACCGCTCCGCTATACCGTTGCCACTCGGTACATATGCACACCTGTGTCTAAGCCGGACCCCCCACTCGTCTACGAAACGCCTGAATTCTCCGCCGCAAAAGGCTGTGTCGCTGTCAGTGAGATTCTCTTCAGGTGGACCCCGCTCGTAAAATATGGACTCTAATTGACGGATGACACTAGCCGAGTCCTGTCTTGTTAATAATCGCCAGATCGCAAACCTCGTTGGTCCGCAATCGATCAGTGTGAGGAAGTGCTGACCACCATAATGGGTTATGTCCATGCCCAGTCGGCTCCAATTCTCGTCGACTTCCAGCCGACCTTTCTGCCATTTGGTGGGAGCAGGGTCGATTGACTGGCATATTTGGCATTCCTTGACCACTGCTTCTACTTTGCTTTTGGACACTGACGGGTTGGTTAAGCGTACGAAATAATACGTCCGTCTCACTCCGGGGTGTCCACTGTCATGGTGTACCTTCTTGATTTTATCCGTCTCCTCAACAGAGGCAGCACATAAAGACCTTGGTTCGGCTTCTTTCTTCATTGCGTCGAACCATCTCTGGGGCACACGGGTAAGTCTATCGGCAAGATTGCAGGTTGAAGTGACAAGCACCGCATTCACCGATAGGTCGTACTCTTCCACCAACTTCCTTATTGTCTCCAACCTTCGTCTGATTAGCATTTCGGTAGCCGCCTTGGTGCGCACTCTCGCTTTCCCTGTTAGTGTGTCAAGTATCCAGTGGTATACGCACAGCGAATCTGTGTGTATGCATAATTCTTTGACTTTCCACTAGAGTGCCAGATTAATTCCTTTTGTTACCGCATCCAACTCCGCCAGGTTGATGTGAGCATCATCATCCATTGGTCGCAACCAGCAGGCGTCCTCAATCACGGACCCGTTCATCTCCAATAGCGCCCCGATCGCGAGGGAGCTCGCATCCACCCACACATTTAGCCTGTCTCCCTGGACGCACCAATCTCCTTTAGCGGGGTCCTCCTGCTCGACTCTTGTGATGGTCTCCTTCACCATGCGCCGCAACAAATTGTCCACCGTTTCGTCATCCCAACCTTTGGTAACTGCACTCGCCCTCCTCTTCATGATGGCTGTCGCGGCCCGAGTCCATCCACCTACTGGTAGGTGTCCCACCAGTTTTCCACACAGGGAAAATATAGCCCGCCTCGTAAGGACATGGGGCACTTCAGGAAATGCTGTTCCGCGCCCCCACTTCAAGGTCCCTCGCTCCTGTTGAACGCTCAACCCTAAGACACGAGCACCATCCTCCAAGCGTTCTGGATCCTTTCACATCAGTCCAAGTTCGGCTAGCTTGGCCCTCACACGTGATGACGGCACAATGTCTTCATCCACGTATATGTCGTCAAGGTATGCTGATGTCCCTTCTTTTACGGTCATATCCTGTGACAATGCAGCATTGACAATCGTCTTCATTATTTGGGGCGCAACGTTCAGCCCAAAGCCCAGTCTTGTGAGGCAATACCTCTTACCGGCAAACACTACCGTCTGAAACGGCCACATTGTCTCGTTAACTCGGACCTGCAGATATGCCCTTCTCAGATCCAACAGGGACACATTAGAACCCAGCTGGCGCCACTCTCGTAGTTTGCTAGCACACACGTCAGCATTAGCTGTAAACGCATCGACATGCTAGTTCAGTTCTCGGTAGTCCATTACCGGCCTGACTTTGGCTTTGTTGTGCTGAGCGACCGCCATTAATGGGATCAGACCCTTAGGAGGTCCAAGTTTTTTGTATGGGTAGGGAATCAGCCAGCCATCCTCGATCCATTTGCGAAGTTCCTCTTCGTACGCGGGCCTCATGTGGTCGGGCACATAGTATTCAGTTATTCCATTCTGCAGTTTGGCTGGTTCACTGTTTTTCGACCACTTCCATGAGGCAGTCCAAACCCTCTTTTGCTCGTCAAATTCGACGCTGAAGTCTGGTTGGTCGATCCTTAGCGCAGCACACACTGGGGCTTTCTCCTGAAAATGTACCGCCCCTGTCACCGTTATATGGACACCGCCAGGGGCTCTGATGGCATCATATCCTAGGAGCAGGTCAAAACTCAGGGGTTTTTCGAGCACTACCAGCGCCTCTAGGTTAGCGGAGCTTCCATTTTTCGTCCGTATAGTTACATTGCCCACGCCGCAACATGTGCGCGTCTCCCCACTGATGGTAGTCACTCTGACGTTCTTCTTTCTCCAAATGTGGCAGAGATCTGCACATACGATAGTGCGAGAGCACCCGGAATCGAGGAGTGCTGAGCACAGTGTTTCGTTGATATATATCGGGATGATCGGCAGCGTCTCATTTAATTTCTGCGTGGGGAAGAGGTCGACGCTGACACCTTGTCCCCGGTTCCGTTTCCCGGACAGTCTTGAGCTATATGGCCAGCTTCCCTACACCGTTAGCAGCGAACAGCCATTGCTTGTTGCCGGCAGTTCCTTGCGATGTGGCCCTGTCCATTGCATCTGTAGCATACGATTCCACCACGTGGACCGGGTCCTTGATACGGTTTCTTATCATTCGGGGTGGACTGAGCAGCAGCACTTACTGGTTCCCTCATTTCGGAGTAATTCTTCAGTACAGTCCTGGCCCGATCTACTAGGTCATTAAGGAGCAGCGAATCGCACTTGAGCTAGCTCGTAGTAGTTGCTTCGCTCCTGTCGGGAGTGCCGCTAGGAATTTGCATGCTAAGGCCCGCTCAGGCAGTCCACCAAACAACACTGTCAACTTCGACAGCTCTGCCAAGTACACGTCGACCGTTTCGCCCGGACGTAAGGTCCTTGCCTCAAGTTGCTCCCAAGCAGTGGTGGGGTCAATCGCAAACGCCTTGAACAGTGCCACCTTGATTTTCTCGTAGTCCTGTTTGCCCTCATGGCTGAGCTGTTGATACACCGCAAAGGCGCCGCCGGACAAGCGCAGAGGAACAACATGTTCGAGGTTTTTTACGCCAGACAAAAGGCAATGTAATTCCACCTTTTCCACCCAGTCAATTACCGGGTTCGATCCATCAAACTCTGGTATTAATTTGAGGTCATTTTTTCCCCCATTTCGCCGAAATAACTTGTATTCGTTTCGCAACTACGCAACTACGGCAGTTGATTAACACACACACGTCGGAGTCTAATCACACTGATGCAGTTGATACACACTCCTTTTATTGTCCAAGTGTTCATCATCAGCCAATCGGTGGTCAGAAAAACAGTCACGTGAGGCCTGACGTCATTGCTCAATAATCGTACAAAAAACCACAGCCGCCATTAATCTAATTTCCGCCCTCCCCGTGATCATCCCGGCAGGTAAGACAACACGCGCAAACACGTGGTCGCTTTCTTCCTTCATTCTGTTCGACTTTACAAATTCTACCAAATTCTAATGCAGGGCTTCATTCTGTAATTGGCCGAAAGTTCAAGGTCAAATTCAGATAAGACATAATAAGCTTTATTTGTAGCAAGAATTAATTTGTTTATGATAATAAAAATAATGATAATAATATGAATAATAATAATAATGAACTGTACACTTTTTTACAGCTTAATAGCTGTACGTAGTTTATCTAAATGAAAATCACATTTTAGTTAGACCATGTCCGATATTTTAACCAAGTTTGGTAACAATTGATAATGCCATGTAGACACTAGGCAGTACACAAACAAACATAGTCCATAAAAAACAAATAAACTCGATCGAAAACATAATCTCCTTGTCAGAGGTTAAAGTACGTATATGTTTGAAAACAATTGACGTACATATTTCCATGTTAAGAAGATATAATTAATAGAAGAAAAATAAATAACCGGCCAGACATTTCCAATGTGCGCACACACTCTTCATCTACTTGGTTAGTTCTGTCTTAACCTGAGTCAAGTTAGGGTTACGTTAGCGTTAGAATTAAGGTCATGCGTAAGATTAGAGTCTAGGGTCAAGGTCTGAATGTGAAGGTCAATTAAACTATAATTTCTTAACGTAAAAATGCAGAATAAATACCCCTTTGGAAAGCATCGCGAAATAGGGTACAGCTATTTGTGTCAGTTTATGTGGTAGAAGAAATATTAGAAAAACAAAATTCCATACATGAATGGATGACATTTCCTTGAATAAATAATAAGACGTTTTCTCCCGCATTTTGTCTGTATTTTGAGATGAGAGTGGGGTAGTATTTTATTGGATGGGGCGGATCTCTTCTGCAAAATACTTCATAGAAGTTTGTCCGCATCTGAAAAATAGTTGAAATGAAACTAGCGAATATGTTTTTTTTCATTGTCTGTTTAATCAGTAAAATCAATTCTTACAAGAAGTTCTGGACGCAGCAAACTGAAACATTCTAATTTTGGCAAAAATTACAAAGTTTCGAAGCGATTACTCGTTTAAATGTTCCTCATTAGTCCTGCATTCTTTGGTTGCCCACCAGCACTTTGCTTTCGCCATTGAA
This sequence comes from Sepiola atlantica, assembly GCA_963556195.1. Taxonomy (NCBI): domain Eukaryota; kingdom Metazoa; phylum Mollusca; class Cephalopoda; order Sepiida; family Sepiolidae; genus Sepiola; species Sepiola atlantica. The sequence continues at coordinate 225,892,327 of OY744517.1, forward strand.
ACACATATATGACAGTGTAAACCCTCACAGCAATTCGATGGAGAAAGTAGGCAGACCTCACCATGTCGTATGCACTGGAAATAGAAAGATTGTCATGGATATCTTAGTATCGTATGCAAGATATATATAAGATATATATAAGATATATATATATAAATATATATATATAATGTATATATATATATAATGTATGCATATTTATATACATATATATGTATATATACATATATATATACATATATATATAAATATATATATATACATATATATATACATAAATATATACATATATATATATACATATATATACATATATATATATACATATATGTATACATATATATATATAATGTATATATATATAATGTATGTATATTTATATACATATATATGTATATATATACATATATATATACATATATATATATATACATATATATATACATATATATACATTTATATATATACATATATATATACATATATATATATATATATACACATATATATATAATGTATATATATATATATATAATGTATGTATATTTATATATATATACATATATATATACATATATATATACATATATATATACATATATATACATATATATATACATATATATACACATATATATATATATATGTATATATATGTATATATATATGTATATATATATGAATATATATATGTATATATATATGTACATATATATGTATATATATATACATATATATATATACATATAGAAATATATACATATATATATATATGTATATATATAACACATTTTAAACAAATATACATAACACTTTAAAGCAAATAACGTATGCAAACGAGAGTTCCACGTAAATGCAAATTTGTCAACGCTTTCGGCAGTCGAGAAAGTCGGATACAAATAAGCGACATTCTGAAGAAAATGAGGATTGATGTTGTTTAATTGGTAATAGAATTTGATAGTCGGTGTTTTTGGTTGGGGTTATTTTTTTTTTGGGGGGGGGGGGTTGCACGCGTTTTTCGCTTTCACTTCGATCCCAATACAATTCTTATTGACGCAGAAAAAGTAACACTACTCACGTTAAGAATATAAAAAAACTATAATGCAGTGTCTGGATGAGTTAAAATAGGCGTAAAGATTCTGCTTATTTGAAAAACTCGACTCGTTAGAAATGTGAATAGAAAACTTATTAATCTTTTGGATATTAATCGATGTTATGTTTATGTACATGAACACTTAAAATCTCAGATTAATCACAAGTGTTTCACAAGAGGCACTCGCCAATTAATTAACCCCATGCCTCCTCAACTCGAAGCAAATTTATCGTTGAACGACGCCAGCGGCGGCAACGCTGAAGATAGTGATGGCTCTCCAATCCGCCATCTTTAATTTGAATAATGTTCGTGGTAAAGGCTGGGAAGGAAAACCACACATATACGCTCACCCTGCTTAAGCAAACAGTGATACTATCAATAACGTATGTTAGTCCTCTTCATTCATTAATTTTCGCACTGTTTTTCTCTTTGTTCATTCTTCTGTAGTCTATTTGTCGACACTCACCAATCGAGGCATTTCTGAGCGGCAGTTACTTATATCGACATTTCATAATCTTCGTAGAACTAGCTAGTAGTTATTAGAGATGTGGAATGATTGTGGCTTATGTGGAGCACCCGCAATTATAAAAGTCAAATTTTTATAAAACCATGTTTTTTATTAAAATAACGTCCCTTTGAAAAATGGCGTCTCTTTTGCTGAATGATTAAAATAAAAAGTGTACAATTACAATATTTACTTAATCAGTATAAGTACAAAACAAGGAAGGCATTATTTAAGTATAATGAGATCCCTCCTTGTTTTTTTACTTCGGGTGAGTTAATGTATATTTTAAATTGTATAGCTTTAATTTTCACTCCTAGTTTTGTGAGTTTATTGCACTATTTAATATATTTATCTTTCTATTGTGACGATAGATTATTTTGTTTGTCTCCGCAAATGTTGATGCATACATGAATAACATAGTCTTTGGCTTTCTTTTTTCATTCTTTATTCCGTCGGATAATATTTTCCCCATTTGTATTCATATATATATATATATATGGTAGGAAATGAGTTACTGCTTACATTAAAGATCGACACACTGTCAAGTGTTTCAAAGCTCGGTATTCACATTTTTCGTATTTAGTTTTGAGATATATCAAATATTGAAAAGCTATATTTTCCAGGACATTTTATTTAGCGAGATGATCACCTGAAACTAACATTGTTGTTGATTTTTCCGCATTATTTGCGTCTTAATTCATTTCTAACTTTCAGAGTTTTTTTTTTGTTTCGTAGACGCGACCATTGTCTCTAAACATTTGTGTCCGGTGTTTATAATTAGAAGAGAGATTAACAAACAGAGGGTGCTGTCATGTATTCAGTTAAAAGAAGACGGGCTTATAAGGATAGCAGATCGGACATACAGTAAGTCATACAATGGAAGTTGCATAGAGAATGGAGAAATAAGTGTGATTACTACGTTTACGTATCTGTTGCCGAATTTTTTGTTGTTTTCGTTATTATTTCTTTCTTTAAACACGCGCTCAGAATGCCACATCAACTTAATAATATGAAAAGATTACTCTTAAGTTTTCTTTAAACGGACAAATGTGTCCAGACGCTTTTTCCTGCATTTAAAAATGCAGGAAAAAGCGTCTGAACACTTATTGTCGACTGCCTCAAGATTTTCAATCGGCAATTGTATTCGTGTGGGGCTAAACTCCAAGATACAAATCTGCGGCTGATTTTTACATTTTGTGTACAAAAATTACTTGGTTGTGGTCTGCATAACAAACAGTAGGTTGCACTGAAGCTGAGTTAATATAACTTTTTTCAGCTGTCGGACATTACTCAGAACGGGATATTGCTTGCTATTTAGCATTTTCGACTGAAGTGGTCATCCTCAACTCTGTCTCGCTACATGGCATTATGTACTTTACTGCGACATTGCAGAATTAGGTTTTCACTGAATTTATTGTGAGATTAGCGGCGTTAATTCTGTAAGACACTCTCCACAAAGAAATAATTCCCAATTGTCGCTAAATATTAAGATGTGCAAAATATCGTCGTCGATGCCTAGTAAATCTTTTATGCATCTGACGGGCATAAATCGAATAAATGCACAGCTTTTTCTGGGAGATGAATTTCTCCGTGACGCACGCAGTTTTTCCGTGATTGTTAAGTCGAAATTCCACCCATGTCCTTACTTTCCGTTTACTGTTCGATTTACATTCTATTAAGAGTTAAAGCTTCCGTATTTAAATCTCCAATATTTAGTTCTAGGCTATATCAAATATGGCAAAGCTGTATTTTTCGGGGTATTTATTTACAAGATGATCCCCTGCAGTTAACGCCGCTGTTGACTTTTCCGCGTTCCTAGCGTTCACGTGAGCGTTAATTCGAAAGGTTAGTCATGGCGTACCTTATTTTGTCAGTTGTTTTTTTTATGTAAACGTGAGACTATTGTCTAAATGTGTCTGTCAAGTGTTTATAATAAGAGACAGATTGTGCTGGCGTGTATTCAGTTCGGGAGCGAAGGTTATAGGGATCGGATATCGGACGTATATTAAGTGAGGGTGGGAGTTACATAGAGATTTACAAAATAATTTGGCTTTCATCCGTGTACACTATTATTACAACTACTAATATAATGAAAGAATGACTGAATCTGCAAACGATTGAATAATTGCTGTAATATAATCGATACTCAAATCTATATTATTGCGATTGTTACCGATCTCTTGGTCCTGATTAGGTTTCCATCGCTTTCTCCGTTGCGGTCAGAAGGGATTCCGTGCATCATATGTGAAGCGAACACATTCTCCAGTAAAATGAACGTAGAAACGAGCAGCCACACGGAACTGTTGTGAGCTGGAAGATAAATGAAGAAGAGATGACACATATACCAGAAATTGATACATGTAAACGTAACTATACTTATTTTGATTCGTCATAAAATAGACAAAATAGATTGATGTGCCGTAAAACAGACAAGCCAGAATATTCTACCTGGGAATGAGTCGATTGCATGCATTTTGTTACCTCATCCAAGGAGGTTATGTTTTCGGTGGAATTTGTCACAGCATTCAATTGTCTTGGGATACGGATACAGGTTGGCCTACATTTATACATCCGTTACAAAGAGGGGGCCGAGTGAAAGGAAAAGAAGGGAAAGGAGAAGAGAAAGAAAGAAAGGTAGAAGGGGTGTTATGGATGGTGTCTATAGCCATATAAAAGTTTTTTGGGGCGGGAGGGGGTTATGTGTCTAGCCTTACGCCATGACACGCGACAGATATTCTGCAAGTGGGATTTTGTCGCGTGTCAAAGGAATGGGGATATTTCGACCGATTTAATATGGACGGCTAATTTCAACGATAAAAACTTTAAGTAATATTTAGTTTAAATTATTATTGGTGGTAAATAAATGTATTTTAATTCTAGATAATATTTAATAAAATATAGTGCTGATTATTTTTTAGTAAAAATCGTATATAGATTTATAACAATAGTATTAATACATTATATTATTATATTTCAACCTATTAACAAATATTACGAGCTTCCATGGAATCGGTAGCAACAATTGAATGTTGTTGAAATTTACACTGCAGATCGTTTTACTCGGTAAATATTTGAAAAACGATTTTTAAACGTAAAAGTTGTTCAGTTAAAAATTGCCTATTCAGAAATTTCTGTTTTTGTTTTTGGTTTAAATGAACAGAACTTTAATTTTTGTGAGATGTTCTTTCTGTCACTCTTATCTTTCATTTCTAGTTTTATTTTGGTAAGACACTTGATCAGCCCGTACTATAGTTGTTCCTTCAGCTGATGCTTAAAGAGCTCCAAAATTACGTTGTTAAAATCCTCCAGGGTCTATGGTCACTCACAATTCCTGACTTCCTATGTATATATATTATAATATGAAATGAAGTAATAAAATAAGGTGTCAATCAAATTTTATTAGAATTCAAAGTTCAAGCAAAGTATCCTTAAGTCCTTAGCTTAGATATTAGTTGACGCTTATATCTTTTGTTGGATTGCTTCATATATATATATATATATATATATATATATATATATATATATATATATATATATATATATATTCAATATAAAGTTGAGATGATTTCTCTCTGTTTCTTTGTAAAAAAATAGGAGAATAACAACATGCATCATAGGCTACTAAACTAACCTTTATATTATGCTTATTCACTTACAAAATTCGATGGATTCTTATTTAAATCGTATGTGAGCAGGATAAAGTTCGTATCTTTGTAATGTTTATTGGCTGCTATAATGTAAATACGTTTATTTAGAAAATGTTGCCAACAAAATGTTTATGTATATATATATACGGGAGAGGGTAGCTAGAGTGAGAAAGTTAGAGAGAGAATAGAAAATAAACGCCTTACTTGAATACCCTCACTGCTACACAAATGAATATGGAGAATACCAACCGTGAAAAGGAAAACACGTAGAGTAACTGATATTACGAGCTTCCATGGAATCAGTAGCAACAATTGAATGTTGTTGAAATTTACGCTGCAGTTCGTTTTTCTCGGTAAATATTTGAAAAACGATGTTCAAACCTTAAAGGTTGTTATGTTTAAAATTGCCTATTCAGAAATTTCTGTTTTTGTTTTTGGTTTAAATGAACAGAACTTTTATTTGTGTGAGTTGTTCTTTCTGTCACTCTTATCTTTATTTTCTAGTTTTATTTCGGTAAGACGCTTGATCAGCCCGTAACAATAGTTGTTCCTTCAGCTGATGCTTAAAGAGCTCCAAAATTACGTTGTTAAAATCCTCCATGGTCTATATTCACTCACGATTTCTGACTTCCCATATATATATATATATATATATATATATATATATATATATATTTCTCGCCCATTGCTAAAATCATCAACTAATCTTTCGAACACCACACACCCATAGAGACACTAGGAGAAAGCACACTTATCACCTTACCCAAGCCAAATAAGCCCCGTGTGCCACCAGCCAACCTCCGGCCAATAGCCCTGCTTAACAGCATAAAAAGATCCTTCTATCATTACGCTGTGCCGCATCAGAGACAAAATCGACGGCTTAACGGGACCCTACCAAAGTGGTTTCTAAAGAGGCAGAAGCTGCGCAGACATTGTATTGGCACAACGTATGCTGACCTCAGTAGCAATGACAAAGAAATGGGACTTTCACAAGATGGGCATTGATATGTCGCGAGCCTTTGATACCATCAAGCGACAACGCATCCTAGATGTCCTACTGCAAGCAGGCAGCACTGATGACGAACTAAGACTTTTAAGATCTATGTTAGTAGGGACAAAGCTAAAAGTCCGAGTTAAAAACGAGATGCCTGACTCATTTTAGACCACCATAGGCTCCCCCAGGGCGACAGCCTCTCATCGGTGCTCGTCACCTGCTACCTCGCTGCAGCACTCCCATCCGTCCGAGAAAGCTCTAACGGGCCCAACCCACCAGTCTCCAGCCTGGGTCTGCCATTAGGAATGGAATATGCAGACGACGCCAATTTCCTGAACGTAGAAAAGAAGCCCCTGAATCAGCTCCAGCCAATAGCGGCAGAGAAACTGAAAACGGACAATCTCTTCATGAACGAGATGAAAACAGAGTTTTAGATTTGGACCCACAAGGCAAGACCCTCCGCGACAATGAGAGCTGACGCAAGAACAAGACCCTGGGCTGCCTGCTGTGCAGCACTACAGACGTCACATCCCGCTGTATACATGGCAATGTAGCGTTTCATTCATTACATTAACTCTGGAGCCGACGAACGAAGATCTCGTTAAAGACTAGACTCCGTTTCTATAACGCGTACTGCGTGTCCATCATGCTCTACAATAGCAACAGCTGGGCAATAACAAAAGCCATGCTGGACAAGCTGGATGCGTGCCACCACAGACACAACCGTTCCATCACAAGTCACTGCTGGCCGAAAAAGTTATCCGCAATAAGGCACTATACGAGCTGTGCAACGAAAAAACCCTCTCCACAAAAGGCCGCTGAATAAAAATGGTCTATGTTAGGCCATGCCCTACGAATGGACCCTGACACTCCCGCACAGAGGGAACTAGATTGCAGCTACGGGATGTCATTTGACTACCGTAGCCACATAACACAGTTTTAATCATAAATAATTAATATATATATATATATATATATATATATATATATATATATATATAGATAGATAGATAGATAGATAGATAGATATGTATAAGATTTTGATCTTTGAAAAGCCTGGCTTAAGGAAAATTTAACTTGAATAAATTGCCTTTTTGCGGAATATACCTTGCTTTGAACTTTTGAATTGAATTTTGATTTGGCTTTTGCTTTCTCTAATTCCTTTCCATTCTCCTTCATTTCTACCTGCTCTATCCTAGATATTGAGCTGTATACTCTTCACAATAGGGTTTTACCTTTCCTAAAAGTTCGCTTTTAGTACACCTCTTTATATATATATTCTATATAAAGTTGAGATGATTACTCTCTGTTCCTTTGCAAAAAATAGGAGAATAACATGCATCATAGGCTACTAAACTAACTATTTATATTATGCTTATTCACTCGAGCGTGTTATAGTAAATTAGTGCTTTATTTTCACCCGCTAACACTAAATTTACTTTTGGCCCACCATCTTTGATTCTCCCAAAAGCATACCATGTAAAGGTCGTAGCAAAAACGTTCTCACTATAACTTTACTACTGTCACTCTTCCCATCAACACTGAGAACTAATAAACAATGTCTACTTATTATTAACTATTCGTCTGCTGTTAATGACATCTGCCAATGTTCTTTTTACTTCGAAATTCAAAAACTCAGTCTCACTTGTTTCAAGTAATAAATTAGGGAAAATTACTTAAGGGAAGAAATAATTCTGAATTTTTGTTAACATTATTATATCATTCGGTTTTGATTATTGTTACAAATGTGCGCCGCTATTTTAAAATTGAGCAAGAATTATTCGAAAAATAACGTTGTACTTACTTCGGAATTTGTGCATCTTAATTGAATTGTTTGGTCTGATCGAAATTCTTGACTTGTGTCCGTACAGCAGATTCGACGACAACGTTTTGATAATTTCAAAGACCGTTATTTCTTTTATACTATCAATTTCCGGGTGGGGGCAGTTGTTGTTTCAAAATAAACGGAGAATAACATTTTAAAAAGTGTGTCTTGCGTTTTTTTAGCTCCACCCACTTTTATTATGCCAACAAAACAAAATGTCTGCCTTGTCTTCTATCTTCTTGCACGACAACTAAACTACTCTCTACACATTTGCTTTTTTATCATTTCATTTTTACGTCTTTTTCTTTCCTTTTTAAATTCCTTTTTCAATGAAAGTTTATGAAACCACAGAATCGGTACAACTTTGAACAAAGCAACACATAAAACGAAAATGTGATGTGGTGTGATGCAATTATTCTCACGTACACCTATCGAGTACTTAACATCCGAATTACAAAAATAAAATGCTCATAACATTTCTGTAATAAATCAACAGAAAATAACTTAATGCAACTGGATCAGATAATTACCGTAATAAAGTTAAAAGAACCTAACGATCTGATCATGTTCGTGCAAAGAAGGAAACAACGAGGCGAGGCGAATTGAAAGAGGTCTCACAAAAGATGTGTTTATCTGCAGTAGGAATAAAAATGTACTGGTATTTGCAGTTAACACATTCTGGAGATGACAGACTTAAAATATCCAAAAATTGCTGGTCCAGAGGTTAATAATCTAAGATAAGGAAATACATTTAACAGGGTTTATCCCGGCATCGAAACGTTGCATACGCTCAGAGAGAATACAGACCTGTACAAAATAATTGATAGTTTAGAATGTGAATCTACCTGTCCGCGTCTACGTCTAAGACACGATAAAGTAGGGTAATTTACAACGATGAATATCCAAGTGATATGTCTCCGTAGCTGCAACTTCAACGATCGAGCAACTTGGCTAAACGTGGGTATGGGAGAATAGGTTTACATCTGTATTGTCATGCGCGAGCAGTGGTACACGCGAATATGCAATGAACGTGGGTGTTCACTGCAGTGCGTGAAGAGTAGGGCATGTACGTATGCACTGTTGCTGGTGAGTTGTTAATACATACTATCTTTTTACTTTATAAGACACTTCATCGATTCTAGTTTTATCTTACGTTCCCCGCTCCCCGATCCACGCTCCCTGCTCTCCGCTCCCTTCTCCCCGCTCCCCGCTCCCCACTTTTATTGTTCTATTCTTATGAGTTTATTTTTCACTCGCTTTTATCCGGACAAAGATAGAATCCCAGTAAAGCATCACCGGAATAAATAAGATAATTGCAGGGCAGTGTTGTGCATAGAAAAGCGAACCTGCCCTTATTTCCGGTGGGCTTTTCCGCCACTACGGCCCCATCGATAGAGATGATGCTACTTATGTACACTTTCTTTTCTCATATTCAACAAACACACCCTTTGGCTAACCTACATATCTTGTTGCGTACCCCCTTAGGATGCCCACTATAACACATCACCGCAATAAAAAAAAGTTGTGTAGTAACATGCCCCGCAGGGAAGGCTATTGTGAACTTATTTCCGGGTGGCTTTATCGAGGCAACACTATCGTAGATAAAGACGGCTAATAGTCTACTTGTGCATGCGTTGTTCTTTACATATCTGTGCCTTGTATTGGCTGAATACAAGTATTAATAAATATATAAAATAAATAAAATATATTTATTCAACACAGTACAATTATCATACAGTAAATATGTTTTAATCAAGGCATTTTACATGTCGATGTTGTTGAGGTGATGATCAACTATTTCTAGATAACTATTTCGTAGTAGCGCTGAGGCATCTGTATTCATTCGGCTGACTTTGTTGGCAAACAAATATTATGTAACTATTTGAGCACGACGAAAAAAACGAAACATGTTATTGTGGCACAATGCGTAATATTCGTTAGCCTTGTGCCATGTTTGCGCTGAGGTTTCGGGAAAGCTTGAACATTCAACAAAGATATTCTGTACTCGGTGTAATCGTGACACCATTCTGACAGTTGAGATCACTGAGTGCACCTATGCCTCAGTCATATTTGGAAATATAAAGGTCAAAGCAATTCGATGACAGGTTTTGAGTTCGATGGGGTCAGGGATCATTCGACAACATCGGCTATGAGACTCAAAAATATAAACATTTGACGGGTCGTACACTGATTGTGCCTGTATTCTCTCTCTCTCTCTTTCTCTCTCCCTCTGTCTCTCTCCTTCTCTCTCACATTTCCCCTTCCCTATCTCTCGTTAAGAGATTTTGCAAATGCAGACGGGGCTTTGAATTCGACCTAGGAGACGCGTTTTGATTGCGCTCTCAAAAAGTTAATCATGTCTTCAAGAAAATAAATATATTTTTTAAACAAACACAAGACGATCACATTTAAAAAAAAACCCACGGACACAACTAAAAATACAACAAACAAACGATCACAACCGCAGTTGAAAAAGAACTATCCAAAGAAAAACGCACGAACACAATAAAAAAATAAAAAAAAAAAAACAGCCACTTCTGACCGGAACGACCATCCCAGCATCAGCAGAAGAAAAAAAACAAAAAAAAAACAACTACACAAGCTAAGGTAGGTGATCATTTTCTTCTGCTCTCATTTACTCTGAATTTGTTGGTAAATAATTTATAAAAATTATTTGTGTATAGAGCTTTTTTGTTTAACGTCTGCTACAAAAAATAAAAAATAAATAGACAACATGGCTAGCACTAATCCAACTCCCTTAATTAGAGTGCTCACAGGTGGATCGAAGATCCCAATATTTACTGGAAGATCGTCTGACTTATGACCATGGCTAGCTGCTCTGAAAAAGAAAGAGCGGGTCTACAATCTAACAGACCCAGAGCTAGTAAACCTGGCATATGACTTTTCAGACGGTCTACCTTCGGAATGGATCGGAGAATATCTCGACGACCATCCGAATACAACCAGTAAAGACCTGCTCGATGAGGTAGCGGCACAGTATGGCGAGGTTATAAATACCGCCGATGCTGCCAGGGCCTTAATAAGAATAAGGCAAAATCGAGGTGAAGCACTCGCTAACTTAGCAAATAGGATGAACCGACTTGCTAAGTTAGCATACATGGATGCAGATATGAGGGAAAGTTTAGCTGTGCAAATGCAGCTAGCTGATCTTTTCATATATGCTTTAGTTAACCCCTTCATTAAGGAGGATGTGGCCAGATCCAATCCAACAACACTATCGGAAGCTTTGTCTGCTGCGAGACAAATTGAAAAGCTCTACGAGCGAATCCGAAGTGGCTACGGAAAGGAACAAGCTTATCTAAATGATAGCTTGTTCAAAGGCGTTCACTGGCAGCAGGGACCTAGGGGGACCTCTAATAGATTTAAGATACCCAAGACCGAATTCTACAGCGAGGAAGGGTCGGAGAAAACTCAAGGTTGGTACAGTTGTAGCAAAGCCACACCCGCTGTAAGGAGTAAGTTTTGTGGGTACGCTTCGGCGGAATCGACGAGACCGCGGCGAGGGCATTTTAGCCATAACAGGCTAGAACAGGACTGCCCATGGGCATCTGAGAGAGAAGAAAATAACTTCAACCCAGGAAAAAGAAAGACCAGGCTACCCTCGCAAACCACACATTACCACCGGCATGAACCGACGCCGGTTACCCGAACATGTAACCATGTTAAGTCATCGAAAAAAGAAGGACCCCGACGAAATATGAACCCCAAGGGGCATGGATGTCAGGAAGGTGATAAAAGCGGTTCAAAACAGGCCCATCGAAGACATTTTAAATAAAGAAAAGAAACTAGAAGACATAAAGAAGCCCAGGGAAACAAACTCCCCCAACAAGGCTCCGGAATGGGTTTTATGGTGAAGATAAGGGGCCGACCGATAAAGGCACTGATCGACACTGGATCAGAGGTCTCGATGCTCAAAACATCAGTTTTTGAGGAATTACAATCGGGAAAACGAGAATTGAAGAATTCGCATCTAACCGTTGTACTTGCAAACGGACAAAAGATGGTTCTCAAAAATATGGTTCACTTACCAGTTAAAGTGAGGAAGCTAATGGCTTCGTCAAGGTTATACATCACTCCACACTTGGATCGGGAGTTAATATTGTGCGCAGACTTGTTGCAAAGAAACCGAGCCCAAATAACCTTTAACCCTAACCTGTTGAAGGTTAAAGGGGTGACTATCTAACTTAGTATTAATACCAGTGGTAAAATGGACGAATCCTCACTGAAAAAGTGAAGTTGCCACCATGCATCGCCATTGTTAGATCTGTTGAGAAAAAACAGACAAAAAAGAATTCACCTCGTCCTAAAACACCAGTCCAAAAAGGGAAACCCATGGTAGAGACAATTAACGTGTCTCCACACCTACCCACAGCACATATGCATGTGGATCGTAGGAGCATAAGAAATAGTGTAATATTTCCACAGGACTTACCGGTTAAAAGGGAATGTAAAACGACCAAACCTCAATTTTTCCCAAATTACCCACCCCTAATAAACTAAAAATAGCAGACGGCAAAACTAAAAGGCTTCTTGAAACGACCGGGAAATTCGTTTCAGAGTTGTCTGGGGGCAGTTGGGGAAAAGGTCATCAACCATGAAAAAAATAAATACGTAACTGAAATTAATAATACCGATGTTTTTATCAAAGAAAAAACTGTTGAAAGATCAACAACATTTAATGAAAGTAGTCAAGTAAAATGACTATATATAAAAATGTCTATTAAAAAAATATTATGAAGGGGCAATATGTTTTTCAAAAAGAAAAAAAAAGAGAAAGAAAAATCCTAAGATGAGTTAATATTTTAGGAGAGAAGACGAGAGTAAAAATGTAATAAAGACAGAAATTTATATTTCAGGAGAGACAATAAGACATATATTTGTGCGCAGTGAGCATTGTGCCATGAATCACCGGTGACCTTAGCAAATTGCATGGCCAAAGGTCAAAATAAGAGAAGGGCGTCTGTGACACAATGCGTAATATTCGTGAGCTTTGTGCCAGGCTTGCGCTGAGGTTTCGGGAAAGCTTGAAAATTCAACAAATATATTCTGTACTCGGTGTAATCGTGACACCATTCTGACAGTTGAGATCACTGAGTGCACCTATGCCTCAGTCATATTTGGAAATATAAATATATAGATGACAGGTTTTGAGTTCGATGGGGTCAGGGATCATTCGACAACATCGGCTATGAGACTCAAAAATAACAACATTTTACGGGTCGTACACTGATTGTGCCTGTATTCTCTCTCTCTTTTTCTCTCTCCCTCTGTCTCTCTCCTTCTCTCTCACTTTTTCCACTTCTCTATCTCTCGTTAAGAGATTTTGCAAATGCAGACGGGGCTTTGAATTCGAACCTAGGAGACGCGTTTTGATTGCGCTCTCAAAAAGTTAATCATGTCTTCAAGAAAATAAATATATTTTTTATAAGAAAACAAATAAATGTTTTTCTTTCCTTATTTCAAATAAGGTTCTTTTTGCAGCATAATGGTCCCAGAAGTCAACGACAGAGACGATGATTGCTGACTGGTGGGAGCGGCGAGTAAATTATGTGCACATGTAACACATCGTCCCGTCGTCGGCACTAAAGTCCGGCAAGAGATGTCCCCTGCCAAAACAGAAGTATCACACTGGTACCGGTCCCAAACGTTTTGCCAAACGATGGGTTTACATTATTTGTATATTGATAGATTTCATATTTGTAAAAATAAACATTTACAGACAACGTTTTTGAAAACAAAATTATAACAAACAGTAACTATCCGCTTCGCGGTTTAATGAATTAAATGAATTTTCTTGAAAATGAAAACGTCTCATTTTACTTTGTATCACGCTTAATTTTGTATTTTGATTATAGATTTTTTTAAAATCAAATTTTTCATTTAACTTTCTTTTTAGTTCTATGATCTTAATGAAGGAAAGACGTGCATTGGTAAAACAAAATCGGAATTTTTTTTATTGGTTCTGCTCTTGTCAATAGTTTTCTCAGTTGCTCCAAGAATAAGGTTCTTATTTTTGGCTAGGAGTAAAGTGTAGCATCTGTTCTGATGTTGTACTTAATCGTTTCTGTCCTCGGTCAGTGAAGGAAATCTAATTCTAGACTGACCCAATTTTTATTTTTATTCCAATTTAGAGAGCCTTTCATTTTGAGAACTAGATTCTCTCAACATAAAAAAAACTCCCTAGTCTCTAACTCTTCCATCGAGGGCTGGCAAATAATAGTAACATCCAAAGGTAAGATAATTCTATGGAACAGAGAGAATTCGAACTTGGAACGCCATGGTCGCCATTCAATGTTTGTATCTACTTCATCACAGCAAGCTGTCGTCCTTTCGTACTTAAGTTTTTCTTGTAAACTGAATAATTGACATCATGTTTCAATTAATCATCATCAACAACGCGATGTGAATGCTTACATCTTACGTGTTGTTATTACAAAACATCCATGATGATTTTCTTTACTTGCTATGAATCACTTATATGTTGCATATTCTTATTAACCTTTATAACCAACTAGCAAGGCTATCCAATGTTTCCCGGGACCATACAAATAATATAATAGGATGAAAAGTGTTTGTAACATATTTCTATGAAAACTTCTATCTCTCTACGTCTTTTTATCCTTCTTTCTATATTTCGAATATTCGCGATTATTGAGTATTTTGCCATACGTTATACAGCGTAGTTGATGTAATACTGTCATATTTTTTATTATAGCTTTTGGGCAGCTCTGAGTAGCCATTCTTAAATACAACATTATAAAAATACACACGTTACGCAGTGTATAAACACACATGCTTTATCAAAGGTATTGGAAACTTTTGCGATTAGAGATACCATTTAAAATATAATCATGAGCAACGCGACGTTCTAACACAATTGCTCTATGTAGGATATTGAGAACCGTTTGGTTAATATATACAACTTTCAAATTGTAATATTGTATTAATAATGGTATTGCTCCCAGGAAACGTCGTATACCTTTTCATGAACACAGTGGGCATACACTGGTATATACACTTGTTTTATATAGTTTTTTTTTAGCAGTTTGCCATTAGATATACAACTTACGAAATTAAATAATGTATCATAACTAAAATTTCTCCCGAGAAATGTTGAGTACATTTTCTTGTATAGACCATTCAATAGAACATTGAATTTATTTATTTCTGGCAATGCTGCGTTCGGACACAACAGCTCTATCTCGGTTAGTGAGCAGTATCTGATTGACATATACCACTGAAATTAATGTAACATTTCGTTGAGAATTACATTAAAAATGTAATTTATAAAATTTATTAAAGATATGAATTTATAAAATAAATGAAAAACGAATGAGAACAATTTTTAAGAAAAATGAATGAGAAATGAAATAAATAATGAAATCAAAAATGAATAAAAATGAATAAAATAATAAAAGAAAAACATGAATAAAAAATGAATGCAAAATGAATGAAGAAAATCATTGAAAAAATCAAGAAATACAATTAATAAAAATAATAATTGCATAGCTGATGTTGTTCCAGGGTGTATCCTATGTAGTTTCTAGCTTTGTGACGTTTGAATTCGCACGCACAGAATTACGACTTCCCTATGTATCATAGATACTTGACAGGTGCTTTCCCATCAATACACTTTGAATAACAAGCGTGTATCTTATGTGGTTTCGCACTTTATATCTGATGTTGTTCTGCTTGAAGACGGCGATTCATACACAGTGAGAATTACAACTTTTAATATTTAATAGGTAATTTTCGGCTGCATAAATATATTTATATATACATATATATATATATATATATATATATATATATACATATATATATATATATATATATATATATATATATATATATATATATATATATATATATATATATGAGTATACGTTTAATAATAAGCGTATATTCTATGTAGTTTTTAGCGAGTATCTTTTGTAGTTTCTGAATTTACTTATATTTTACCGGGCAACATCGAGTTGATAGTCTGCTATATAACACTATAACAAAGTGGACTAATTTCACCCGAGTTTCTCGTCTACTATACGACACTATAACAAAACACATCGGAGTAATTTCACCCGATAAACGCAGCGTTTAAGGACGCCTTCTTTATGTTTGATTTTTAATATTTTAAATTAAGTTATAGCAATTCCGAAATGTAGTACTTGAGTTATTATTTTACTGCTGTCGGACAACATCCATTTTTTTAGTCTAGTATACAAATCTGTAGCAAAACATTTCAAACACTGTGGAGTTATTGCTGCCAAGCAACTTTCAAACAAACTTGCTCTGTTAAGTATACTGAGAAATTTGGATAAACTTGTTGTTATGTATATTATATTTCTTCAGTTGCATTTGCCCAGGATTGAACTCAGCACCTTGGGATTACGAGATGGATTACGTGCACTTGCATATATTTCCGTTAAAGTAAAATTACTGGGTTTTCTTGTCCACGTGACTTTTTAATTTAAATGCGTTCTCTTTCTTTTACCATATATACGTTCTTGGCCTCTTGCCTTGTTGGCATTGTAGTTTTGAATTAATTGAAAAGGTTTTTCTATTCGTGTCTTCTTTTTACATTACACTTGTAAAACTTCACAAATGTATAAAGCCATCAATCTATGCATTTTTCTCTTTTACTCTCACAGTTTCCCCCTCCATTGTCTTTTCTGAGCCGCTATGTTTTTTTCTCGTTCTTGCTTTAATGTACTGAAACTAATAATACTGTAACGAATTGAACTGAACTTTTAGTTAGAAAGTTATTGATCCCGGGCAACACCGAGTATCTGTTGTCCTCTTACTTTAATATATAATTCAATTTTAGTTTGTTTTAATCTATTCCTACGCAACGACGTATTTCTTATCACCCATTCCCTTAATAATTAGATGAAAACTAAATGTGTTGTAATGTATTACCGGCAATGTAGAGTTTATTCTTTCCCCCTTCTCCATTAAACATATACCACATATGAAATGTAATACTGTATTATTATACAGACTTGATCTACATAGTGCATTGAGTACCTACAGATATACAATTTGCCAAGTCTAACAGTGTATTATTATTCACACCGGCTCTATAAAGAATATTGGTCACTTCCATCTCAGCATATATAACTGCCAAAGTGTAATAATGCATTCTTACACACGTCTGTTCTATCAAGTCAACATTCCGATTTAGTTTATGTTGTGAAGTTGTTCCACAGTAAATAATAAATAAAGGAAGTCAAGTCGAGGGTTGGTTTAACAAGTGTATTAACAAAGTAAGAAAGTGACTAGCTCTTGGCTAGACAGTTACAAGACTGCGTTTTGTCTTCAGTGTCTCTGGTGACTCGCACTATTTATAGTGACAACCGGTGTAGTTTCTCCTGTGTAAGAACGGCCGGTGTAACAACCCCCCTTTGAAAATATCCCCTCTGGGGATTAATAACGTTTTTGTTTGGGAATATAATGTGCCAGAAACAAGTCAGACGTTAAGATATCTTTAATTTTCTGAAACGCTTCTTCGCACTCTTGCGTCCAGACCCATTTTTGGTCCTTCTTTAACAGTTCATTTAAGGGTGATCTTAGTTTATGCATGTTTGGTACGAACACATTGTAGTAATTCGCCAACCCTAAAAAACTTTGTAGAGACGCAATATTTTCTGGAGCAGGCATGTTCCGTATCGCCATTGCCCTATCTGGGTCTGGCCTTCTTCCTTGCTCATCGATGATTTGTCCTAAGTATTTTATTTTTCCCATGAAAAAAGTACATTTCTCATCTTTGATTTTAAACCCATAATCATGGGTTTTTTTGAATACTTGGTTTACATGAATCTTGTGTTGTTCTTTGCTAACGCTGTTTATTAACACATCGTCCAGGTACCCTACTGCAAAATCCATTCCATTTTACATCATGTCCATAATCTGTTGAAAAATCGCAGGGGCGACCTTTACTCCAAAAGGAAGTCGGTTAAATTTGTATAATCCCTTATGGGTATTGATGCATAGCAGTTTTGAACACTCTTCATAGACAGGGATTTGAAGATAAGCGTCGCTGAGGTCGATTTTAGAAAAATATTTTCCTTCACTCAGTTTCGCAAATATTTCTTCAGGGCTTGGAAGAGGGTAATGGTGATCTTTTAATGCCTTGTTCAAGCCTGTGGAAAAATCGGCACAACCCCGAATCTCCTTGTTCTTTTTCTTAACATAAACTGTAGGTGAAGCCCACTCACTGTGATCAATTTTTGAAATTACAGCCATGTTCTCGAGTCTTTCTAATTCACCTCGATTTGCTCTATAGCGACGTATGGAACATTTCTTTTCTTTCTGAACACAGGTAGTTCATTTGTCTTAACTTCAAACTTTGCTACCGCGTTTGTACACCTTCCAAAGCCACCGTAAAATACGTCTGGAAAATGTTCTTTTAATTCCCTCTTGAGTTTTTCTGCCTCCACATTCGAATCCTCAACCTTTTGGCAAAAGGAGCTTAAAGGCAGATCCCATAGGCTAAACTTTTTAATCAGATCAGTTCCAAAAAGGTTATTCGTTTTTCGCATAACAAAAATTTTGGCTTTTACTGTCTTATTCTGGAAAGAAATATTCGTCAATAATTCCCCTTCGAAGGTTATTTTTTTACCACTGATGCTTCCCGCCGTTTTTTTGTGATTTGATCATAGTGGGTCTCCCAAGCTTCTTCTATGTCTGTACATTAATGATGGAAATGTCAGACCCACTATCAAGCTGTAGTCTTACTTTTTTTTAAGCATTTTGACCTGTACATATTTCCGGATATTTTGTTCTTCAGGTTCAATTTTTTGTCAGTTTAATTGCTGTCTTTCTGCCAGATTTTTTTCTACAACGTGATGCCTTATGTCCTTTCTAGTGGCAGTTGTCACATTGGCTGAATATGTAGGGACACTCATTGTACCAATGGTTATCTCTACACCTCCAACACGGTCCAGGTGGATCTTTTCCATGTTTTTTCTCTAGTTATTCATTGAAGTCAATTTTTTCTTCTGATGGATTTTTTTAATGTGCGACACTCCGTTTTCCTCTATGTCACGACTGTCCTGTTTCAACGCAACAAAACGTTCACAGTCTTCCGCTAAGTTTTGTATTGTTAGACATGGCTCATTTTCGAGTTTATTTAAAACACGACGTCTGATTTCAGAGTCTTTATTTAAGATCAGACCTTGCAAGAATATTAAACATTTAAAATTATCCGATGATAATTCCTCTAATTTAAAATCGTCGCAAAGTTTATTTACTATACTTGCATACGTAATGTAGCTGTCTTCCCTTCTTCTAGTGACATTCATACACTTATATCTCCTATGGAAAAGAGAAGTTTTTGTAGAAAACAGTTCTGTTAGTAAAGTAACTGCCTCCTGGGAATTCAACTTACTGGTCTTTTTTGGAAGGATAAAATTCACGAACTTTGTATGCTCGGCAGCTCCCTATTTTCTTAGCAAAAATCTAACTTTTTTAGAGTCTGTCCATGTACTGCAGTCCGATACACAAATATCCTCATATCTTCTATAGAAGTGAGCAAAATTGACATCGTCTTCTGGATTATAATTGAAAATTTCGATAGCGCTCCACACAGCCGTCTGGGAGAATTATGATTCTCGTTTGCTTTCGTTAACTGTGTTGCCTTCAGAAATTTTCTCTGTTCCTCCTGTGTTTTTATCAAGAGTTCTTGGAAGTGTGTCTGCTGTTGTAGCAGTCTTTCTTGGAATCTTTCTTCTCGTGTTGTCGCCAGCTCTTTTTGTTCAGCATGCATTTTTCTTTGTGCGTTTTGCTGTTCCAACAACTCTCTTTTAAATTTCTCCTCAATTTAAACTTGTTTTCTTTGAAGTTCCATTTGTTGTTCAACTTGCTGTCTTTGTAACGCAACATTTTGTTCCGTTTGGAATTTAAGTAATTGAAAAAGAGAATCTTTGAATTCAGTGTTCATCATTCACGAATTCAAGTTATGCACCACACAATTTACACTTGTAAAAATAAATCAGTTTCACCAAAACGTGCTTAATATTAGTTTGCTAAACTAATACACAAAACAAGAAATATATTATTCCTTAATAAAAAAATTCAATCCCAGTTCTTTTGTTTGAAAAACAAAACTAAGAAATTTTTTTAATATATATATGTGTACGTAGTTTTACAAAACCAAGTCCGTCGCTATAAGCCTAATAAGACTAGTTTTATGGGAAATCTTTTTAACCCCTTTTCATTTTGCAAAAAAAGCGACTTGCTTATTTAACAGTTCTTTGTTAGAAGCACAAATGACTTACGCGAATATATTTTTTACTGTCCGTCTTTTGCTCTCGACAATTTTGTGGTAGACCGTTTTAATAAATAGTCAATCCGGATTTTGCTCAAATATCAGATGTTGTCCTAATAATAACGACAAACTTACACAATATCTGTAATAGTTGACGCGGATAACATTTATCTTAACGAGTCAGTGAAACTTGAAGAGAAAAATAAAGGTATCAGTGTATTCAATTATTTCAATAATTGAAAATGTCTTACGCGTTTTTTAGTTTTCGATTTTTGGTAGCAAGTTTTGAATTTGTGTTTTTTTTTCGCTTAACTACTCAGTAGTTAATTTGCTGTTAATTCTTGCGAATCCAAATATCTGACTAAGATGAGTTTTTTCTGTGAAGATCTTGCGAATCACATTTGGTGATTTTTTTTTTTTGCAGTGAACTCGTTTCGATTCCTCGTCGCCAATCTGTTGTGAAGTTGTTCCACAGTAAATAATAAATAAAGGAAGTCAAGTCAAGGGTTGGTTTAACAAGTGTATTAACAAAGTAAGAAAGTTACTAGCTCTTGGCTAGAGAGTTACAAGACTGTGCTTTGTGTTCTGGTGTCTCGCACTATTTATAGTGACAACCGGTGTTGTTTCTCCTGTGTAAGAACGGCCGGTGTAACAGTTTATATCCTTAACTTAATGTTTGCCTATAAGTTGTAGAAATTTGCTACCAATTTTTGTTTTTAACATCATATTGAATGGGGGCGTGAACCAGATTATTTTCCTACCTCTGTTTTAAGATTTGCTAGCATTTGTAGTCGTATTCTTATATTTAATATCAGCATTTACGTACCCGCTATTCTTCAAAGCAGTATTGTAAATATTTTTATAGTTGTTAAACGTTGTCTCGTCTGATGAGATATTGCTAATACTACTTTCTATTGATATGGGTATGTGTTTAATTATTGAAGGAGGGTGATTTGATTGCGGATGTATGTATATTGGGTTTGAGCTTTCTTTCATAAAGGGTTTATATTTGTTTTCAGTTAAGTTAAACGTAACGTCGAGTAAGTTAACTTGTTTGACATTTCCGGTAATTTCAACCTTAAGTCCTAGTTTATTCATTTCTTTATGTATGATCTTTCTTATCTTGTCGCATTTTGCGCTAGTGGATTTCTTTTACTACCATTAGACCATCATCCCTATATAAACCTATGTCCCCTACATCTATGTTATTATTCATTGTTATATTCCTTAATATATATAGTCCTACTAGGTTAGATGCTCGGCTGAATCTAACGAACCCATGGAAACATCAAAAGATCCGTTTTCCCTGTTTTTCGTCCATTGCTCCCCGTCGCTAATAAGAACCGTGGTACGGCAGCTTTGTATAATATTAATATCCTTTTGTAAAATATCTACGGAATTCCTTGCAAATTCATTTGCATGTTCAAAAAGGGTTTTTGTGATTGACGGGTAATATTCCATTATGTCGAATTGGATTTGTATTCGTATATATGTATAGGTGTGAACGGTCGGCGCCTGTATATATGTGTATGTGTATGCGTGTGTACGTATGTATGTGTATATGTGTATGTGTGTTTGTGTATGTATATATATATATATATATATATACGCGTGTATGTGTATATATTGGTATATATATATGTCAGCGTGTGTGTATGTATATATGTGCATATATGTATGTATTTTTATGAACTATTTTTATGAACTATTTATACTAAAAGTGTATGGGGGTGTGTATGTGTGTATATGTATATGTTACGAATATGCTCATGTACGGTTTGTGTATGTGTGTATATATATATATATGTATATATGTATATATATATCTATATCTATATGTATATCTATATATATGTATGCGTATATGCGTGTCTGTATGTATGTGCATGTATATGTGTGTGTGTGCATGTGTATACATGTATCTGTATGTATATGTATATATATATATATGTATGTGTGTATAGATATACGTGTATAGCTGCATATAGCTGTATATGTTGAGTCTGTATAGACGTATGGATGTATGTATTGAATATATATCTAGAATATTCTTATTTCTTTATTTTTTATTGAATATACATCTAGAATATATTCATAAGCACGTATGTATTCTGAATATATAATTGATTGATAGTGGATCTGTGTATGTGTCCATGTTTAGATGTGTATGTATATCAATGTCCGTTTATTAATCTGTTTGTTTATTTAGGTGTGTTTGGGTATGTATTAGAGTTTGTTTATATATGTGTGATTCTTGATATATAGATAATATATTTATACTTGAGTGAGTCTGTAAAGCTGGGCAGGCCAGAAAGCAGAGAGCAATAACATGAGGGCAGGAAAAGGCAATGGAGACGCCATAAAGGGTAATAAAAAAATGGACAACCACTGGCAAAAAGGGTCAACTAGTTAAATAGGTAATCCGATACTAATTCATAAGAAATAGAAAATGCTAGATCCCAAAAAGAGTTATTTAGGATGAAAAATTCTGCAAATCCATCCATTCCTGAAAAATTCTTGGTCTGATGAGGTTGACTTTCTTGGAAAAGTGCAACCGAAACATGTATGCACATATGTAACCAATAATGTTTGTATAAATAAAAATGTATACTTATAAACAGCTCTATTTGGTATTGAGCACTTTTTATAAACACTTGAGTTTCTACGGATTTACATTTACAGAAACTAATACAATACATGTACGATATATATATATATATATATATATATATATATATATATATATATATATATGTATATAATTATTTGTTTAATAATAAGCGTGTGCTCTATGTAGTTTTTGAGAGAGTATATTTTGTAGTTCTTGAATTTAACAAATGTAATAGTGTACTCTTACTTATATCTCACCGGGCAACATCAAGTGGATTGACTACTATATAACACTATACCAAAGTGGGGTTATTTGACCCGAGTCTCTTGTCTACTATACGACACTATAGCAAAACACGGTGGAATAATTTCACCTGAGAAACGCAGCGTTTAAGGACGCCTGCTTTATCTTTGATATTTAATACTTTGAATGAGGTTATAGCACTTACAAAATGTAGTACTTGAATTATTATTTTTCTGCTTCCGGAAAACTTCCATTATTTTAGTCTAGTATACAAATCTGTATCAAAACATTATAACAGAGTGAAGTTATTGCTGCCAGGCAAAGCAACTTAAAACAAACTTGCTCTGTTAAGTATATTGAGCACTTTGGATGAACTTAAAAAACTTAACAAATGTATAAAGCTATCAATCTATACATTTCTCTCTCATTTACTCTCTTTGTTCCCCTTCCCTCTCCTTTACTGTCTTTTCTCTTCCGCCATGCTTTTTTCTCGTTCTTGCTTTAATATACTGAAAGTATTAATTCTGCAACGAATTGAACTGCACATTTAGTTATAAAATTATTGGTCCCGGGCAACACCGAGTTACTGTTTACTCCTTATTTTAATATTTAATGCAATTTTAATTTGTTTTAATCTATTCCTGGACAGCGTCGAATTTCTTATCACTCACTTCCCTTAATAATTAGTTTCAAACAAAATTTGTCGTAATGTATTCCCGGGCAATGTAAAGTTTATTCTTTTCTTCTTCTCTATCAAACGACCTTATTTTAAATAGAACAACCAAATAAGTGAAATTGTTCGTATTAACGCATATAAACACATAATATCTACGCTGAGAATATGTAACACCAAACTGAAAAGTAACATTCTTTGGATAACCAGTTGAAGGTTAAAGAGAGTGAACTCATCGTTACAGAGCTAACGTTGCAACTCAAATATGTTTTGAAGAGATAATGTATGTCAGTTGAACGTCGAAGTCACAAAGACATTTCTTCAAAGTTTTAATATTTTCTCCAAAATCAGAGAAAAGTGCTCCATTGACCCCGAAAGGTTCAATGTTTTTTTCGATTCTGAGACAATAGACGTCCTGAGGCTGGTTCGAATGATGTCAACTGTGTGAGTGTTTGTTGGGTACGCTCGGCCGAGAAGCGTTACATACATACATACATACAGACAGACAGATAGACGGTTTAGCTGTTTATAGCAGAAGATGTGCCCTAATGTATTTCTTACGTTTACAAACATTCTCGTCCACGGACGGATGTAAATCGTGACGGAAAACCTCTTCGTTATATTCTAAGTAAATATAACGCACACTTTCGAACCTCTTCTGTTTTGATTTCATAACCCTAGGACACCGGGTATCCCTACAGTTGTTTATATTTAATTCAGTTTTCTGTATGTCAGCTTGTATGTATCTATGTATGGATGTTTGTCAAGCTAAATGTCAAACTTAAACTAAAAAACTCGCAAAGCTGCTATATTCTTAATTGACGTTGTCTCGGAAGAAACTGATGTGTAAGCTGAAAAATAATTATTTGGGAGTAAACCGAAGCGGATTAAAACGTCGCGTTTACTGGTAACAATAACTGCATTGTTGTTTGTTATAGTTCAATACTAGACAAGAAACTCGATGTTGCACGGAAACTAAGAAATTATAATACAGTATCACATTTATTAAGTGGTAGTAATCGAAAAAGGCTCAATATCTTACATAGAACAGCCGTGTTTAAACGTTGCGTTGCCTGGGAGAAAGAAACTTACTGGCTTTTGTCATCTTGATGTATACAAGAAAAAGTAGTCGGCGTTGTCCGAGAACAATAATAGCAATATTATCGTATTACATTTCGTTAGTGGTTAAAGTGATGAATATCCTGGAAAAAGCTGCGTTTCTCGAGAGAAAATAATTGATTTGTGTTTAAAGGTTTTTTATTACAGTGTTGCATACTAAACTAGAAACTGGATGTTGCACGGGAGCAATTAAATTATAATATATTATCACATTTGGTAAGTGGTATTATTTAATCCTAAGGGTTCAAGTGTTTCCATAGAGCAGGTGTGTTTAAAGGTTGCATTGCATATGTCAAATAATTCGCTTCTACTCGGGAATAATAAAAACAAGTTTAACAGTTGTAGATTTGCCAAAGTCAGAAACTACATAAGATATACACTCATTAATTGTATGAGATCCGAGCTTATTATTCAACATATAGTGATGCAAAAACCTATGCATTATCTTTGTATGTAAAAAAATCGTAATTACTTTTATGTATGTCTCAATGTGTAAAAGCCAGAAATTGCATCAAAAACACGCTCAGTAATGAGATGAAATACACTCTTATTTGTCAACATATACTCATGCAAAGACACCTGTCAATCACCTATTTTATATCGGAAAGTCGTAATTCTGTGTGCGTATGTGTTTCTGCGTAAATATACAGAAGATACACGCTTATTATACTTTCATGCATTTACATCATTTGTTTTAATGACTTTTCCTTCATTTTTTAATTCAAGATACCGTTACAATTTTCCATTCATTTTACATTCATTATTTTCATTTATTTTTTTCCATTAGTATATGTCAATCAAAAAGTGCTCAATATTTCTCATAGAGCAGCATTTTGTGAAAGCCGTTATTCGGGAGAAAGTAATTCACTTGTTATACTGTCATATACAAGAAATGTGCTCAACACCATACGAATAATAAGACAGTATTACATTGAGTAAGATATATATCTAATGGCAAAGGGCTCAATCCCTTAGAACTGCACTGTGTTTTGTATACAAGAAACAGGACATAGCGTCACATGGGATCTAGAATAGTAATATTAGACGATTACATTTTGTAAGTGGTATAAGTTAATCGAAAGTGTTTCTCTGCTCTGTTATATCGTTGTATACTAGTGTCGTGGGCCTGTAAATGGGCCGGAAGGAAAACACGAACTCGGAGTTTAGTGATAACAAGTATATTGAACATAGTATAATACAACAGAGAACAAAAGTAGTTGTGTGGCAGTCTTGACTGCTAGTATAGACTGGTGCGGTTCCAACACTGAGAGGCACGTGCTCTCAGTATGTATAGTGAGTGGTAGAGTCAGAGTATTTCGTATAAGTAACATACCATAACACGCCCCTCTAGGAGTCATAGTATCGTTTCCTTTTTGGATTGACGCTATGCTTGAAGGAGCTGTATGTTGAAAGTATCGTATCAGGTAACCATAACTCCTACCTCGGAAATGATGTCGGTGTCTTGCGATAGTCGTTCTATAATCTGATGTAGTGCCTCTTGTGAGAAAACCGTATGCCTCTATAAAAATACTATTTAATATTTTCCAGTATTTTAATTCTAGACTTCTGATTTTCGAGCACATCTTTAAACTTTGAAAAAGGTCTTCTTGGCTTCGACGTTCAACTGACAGACATTATCTCTTCAAAAACAACTTTGAGTTGCAACGTTATCTCTGGAACTATGAGTTCAGTCTCTTTAATCGTCAACTGGTTATCCAAAGAATTTGACTTGATTACTGGCAGTTTGGTGTTAGCTATTTTCAGCGTGAATATTATGTCTTTGTATACTTTGATACGAACATTTAAACTTTTGTAGTAGTCTAATTTAAAATAATGTCGGTGAGAATTAGAATCTCAAAATTAATATTTTTCACTAGTAACCGTGATAGCTGTCTGTTAGTTCTTAGCATGGATGGCTTATCCAAACTTTTCCATGTATATAATCAACACGTCTGAACAGGAATATAATTGTAATTTTACATTTTTATTCAGGATCTTTACTTGTACATATGTTTCATGCCTCTGTTCGTTCTTTCTTGTAGATTTGACCCGCGCTTTATTTCCTCTATGTGTTTTTCAATGTGAAGTCTGGCGTCCGACATTATTACAAGTTAGACAGCTTTTAAAACAGTATGGACATTCCCATGGGCACATGTTTTTGTAAGAGCGAAAAAGTAATCCCTCTTTTTGTTTTGAATTGTTTGTTTAAAGAAAAGTCGAATTGTGATTGCTGACGTCTCTTTCCAGTGTGCGCAATGCTCAACTCTGCAATATCTTAAGAATCTTGTTAAAACTTACACATTTCTTGCAGTCTTCAGATAGTTTCTGTAATGTAAAATTTAGCTCAGTTTCTAATTTGTTTATAAACCTACGTCTGATGTATGCGTAATTTTACACGAAAATTAAACATTTACATTCATCTGCGCTAAGTTCAGCTAATTTTAAATCGCCACAATGTTTATTAACGATTGACGCAGACGTTACGGTGTCCACGCCATCTTTTTGACTAAATTCAAACACTTCCTTCGTGTGTGTTATAGATAAGTCTTAAGGTTAAACAATTCTGTTAAAAGATGAACAGTTAAGAAAAGTCATGTTGCTTGTTTTTCGGGATAAAATAAAGTGTACGGGTTTAGTATGTTTGGTGGCTCCTCATTTTGGAGCAGTGTGCGAACTTTTTAGAGTCTGCCGAATTTTAAGAATCTATTTTGTATAGATCCTTATACCTTCTGAATATTAATTAAATATTTATCGTCGTTCAGCAAATAAGTGAAATTGTCAATTGCACTCCAAACGTCATTCTGAAAAAATCATATTCGTTCTCAGTTGTTTGATATTATGCGATATTTCTTGCATTAATACATAAGTTTTAAAATAATTTTCTCTTTTTTTCCAGAAATCTTTATTCGTTTTTCGTCGGCTTCGTTTTATATTGTGTCAGATGTCTTTCTGTTCTAGTAGATTTTCATCGTATTTTTGTTCCAGTAGAAGCTTTTGAAATATGTCTCATTTTTTAGGTGTCTTTCTTCAGTTACTTTATTTGTTCTAGGGTTTTTTGCATTTTGAATTTTACGAGTTCTGTCATAGTTGTTTTGAATTAAATTATTCCATGTTCAAAATGTGTATTCATCGAATACGGCTGTTAGAATTATTTCTTTTATTTTCCGCTGATAAACGGAATCTTACTTGTAAAAAAGAAAGTATAAAACTTCGACAAAAAATCACTTTTCACGTAACTGAAGTATTTAGTCAACAGAAAAATATTATGGTTTATTTTTTTCCTTCGACGACAGGCTATTTATTTTGAGAAAACATCATGTAGTTTCCTCTTGTTAAAAATGAACACAATGCCAGAATAGCAATAAAAAAAATTGTATTTCATTTTGAAATAAACCCTCAATATACATCCTCACCAGTTGTGGGATCCATTTTCAGGTTCATAAGAATATATTACTGTACCTTGCCAGCAGATGTTATGGGCCAGTAAAGAGTCCGGATGGAAAACACGAACTCTGACGTTAGAAATAACAAGTATATTGAAAAAAGCGTTATACGATAGAGAACAAGAGTGGTTGTACGTCAGTCTTGACTGCTAATATAGACTGGTGTGGCTTCTAGTATTTAATTTATTATCACTGCAAGTATATGCAACACGATGTTGTCCTGTAAAATATAAGTAAGATTACACTATTACATTTGGTAAATTCAGAAACTACAAAAGATACTCGCTCAAAAACTACATAAGACTGACGCTTATTATTAAACGTATACTTATATATATATATATATATATATATATATATATATATATATATATATATATATGTGTGTGTGTGTGTCTGTGTGTTTGTATATATATATATATATATATATGTGTGTGTATATATATATATATATATATATATGTGTGTATATATATATATATATATATATATATATATATATATATATATATATATATTAAGACAGGCTTAATTAAAATCCACTGAGTTCTGCTTTTTTGAGATTTTCTTGGTTAGTCGTTCGTCTCTTCAGGCGATTTTACGATCGTGTGGTGGTAGCTGGTGCAGTATAGCACCCATCGTTATGGTTTGGGTCAAATCTTGAGCGCTTTCGGACGTCTCGTCCATCTTCAGGAGGTTGATTTTAGCTAATATGCGTCTTTTTACCGCTTCCATTTTTTTTCTTCTTCATACTTTAATTAATTTATTTTTTATTGAGTTACATATGTATAGATTTTTTGTTTCCTTAAATATTAAGGGTCGAACGACTAACCAAGAAAATCTAAAAAAAGCAGAACACCGTGGATTTTAATGCACCCTGTGTTAATAACAATTTACTGCCAAACTATATATATATATATATATATATATATATATATAATCATATTTAAATATTGAATTAAATTAAAGGTAATTGAATTATCGTTTAATAATAATCCATCGAGATAATATAAAGCTCAATATATTGAATAGAGAAACACATTCTATAGATGGAAGATGAACATAATGAATTGTAACGATACAATATTCATTAGAACATCAAATGTCCAGAGCAACGAGCTTCATAGCCTTAATCCATTTGCTCTAAACTTTGGATGTTCTGATAAATATTGTATATTTACCATTTTTCATCGCCGTTTTAAGGCCAGAACAACATAAGATACGTGGTGCGAAACCACATCAGACACGCTTATTATTCAAAGTGTATTCATGGGAAAGGACCGGTCAAAAATCTATTATACATAGGAACGTCGTAATTCTGTGCGTTTATATGCAAACGTGAAAAGTCAGAACTACATAGGATACACGCTTGGAAACAACATCAGCTATGCACTTATTATATTTATTAATTCATTCTTTCATTTTCTACAATGATTTTCTTCATTCATTTTTCATTCACTATTATTCATGTTTCTCCTTCATTATTTTACTCATTTTTATTCATTTTTTATTTTATTTCTCATTCATTTTTCCTATAAATTTTGTAATTCGCTTTTCATTGATTTGATAAATTCATATTTTTAATTGATTTATTAATTAATTTTTAATTCAATTTTCAACGAATTGTTTGAGTTATTGAAGTGGTATATGTTAATCAGAAACTGCTCAATATTCGAGATAGAGCTGTTGTGTCCAAACGCAGGATTGCCAGAAATAAATAAATTCAATGTGCTCAAGCGAGAGTACATAGAAGCCTATGTCCACTGTGTTCTGATAAACTGTTCTATAGATGAAAAGATATACGACGTTGCCTGGGAGCAATACCATTACTAATACAATATTACAATTTGAAAGTAGTATATATTACTTTTACAGTTCTTAAGATCTTACATAGAGCTTAAGTTTAAACATCGCATTGCCCATGATTATATTTTAAATGGTATCTCTGATGGAAAAAGTTCTAAATACCTTAGATAGAGCATGTGTATTTATACATCGCGTAAATTGGGGGAAAGAATATCATTTACTATTTTAATAATGTTGTATAAAAGTAAAGGTACTCAGCGTTGCCCAAAAGCTACAATAAAAATATGACAGTATTACATAAACTACGCTGTATAACTTATGACAAAGGACACAATAATCGCGAATATTCGAAAGATAGAGAGAAGGATAAATAGACGTAGAGAGATAGAAGTTTTCATAAAAATATGTTACAAACACTTTTCATCCTATTCTATTATTTGTATGGCCCCGGGCAACATCGGATATCCTTGCTAGTTCGTTATAAAGGTTAATGAGAATAAGAAGCATATAAGTGAGTCCTACAAATTAAAAACTAATCATGAAGGTGTTGTAATAACAACACCTAAGATGTAAGCATTCACATCGCGTTTATGAGGATGATTGATTGCAAAATGATGTCAATTATTCATTTTACAAGAAAGACTTAATTACGAAACGACGAAAGCTTAGTGATGAAGTAGATAATAAATTGAATGGCGACCATGGAGTGGCAAGTTCGAGTTCT
Organism: Sepiola atlantica; assembly: GCA_963556195.1. Lineage (NCBI taxonomy): Eukaryota > Metazoa > Mollusca > Cephalopoda > Sepiida > Sepiolidae > Sepiola > Sepiola atlantica. The sequence continues at coordinate 225,923,296 of OY744517.1, forward strand.
TTCTGTTCCATAGAATTATCTTACCTATGGATGTTACTATTATTTCCCGGCCCTCGAGGGAAAAGTCAGACACAAGGGAGTTTTCTGTATGTGGGGTGAATCTAGTTCTCCAAATAAAAGGCTCTCTAAATTGGATAAAAATAAAAACTGCCTTAGTCTAGAATTAGATTTCCTTCACTGACCGAGGACAGAAAGGATTAAGTGCCGCATCAGAACAGATACTACACTTTAATCCTAGCCCAAAATAAGAAACTTATTCTACAAACAACTGAGGAAACTATTGGCAACAGCAGAACCGATCAAAAGTTGTACAATTCATAAAAATTCCGATTTTGTTTAACCAATGCACGTCTTTCCTTAATTAAAAAGAAAGGTAAATGAAAAATTCGATTTTAAAAAAACTATTATTAAAAAACAAAATTAAGCGTGATACAAAGTAAAATCAGAAGTTTTCATTGTTAAGAAAATTCATTTAATTCATTATGTGACAAATTCGACCGAAAACATAACCTCCTTGGATGAGGTAACAAAATGCGATCGTCTCATTCCCAGGTAGATGATTCTGGCTTGTCTGTTTTACGGAATATCATTTTACTGGAGAATGGTTTCGCTTCACCAATGATGAACGGAATGCGTCCTGAACTCAACGAAGAAAGCGAAAGAAACCTAAGCAAGACCAAGAGATCGGTAACAATCGTAATACTATAGATGTGAGTATCGATTATATTACAGCAATTATTCTATCGTTTGCAGATTCAGTCATTCTTTCATTATATTAGTAGTTGTAATAATCGCGTACACTTTGCGTGAAAAATAAGGGAAACATTATGCTTCGCCAGTGTTCGCACTGACTGTTTATCTTGCGAAAATATTCATGTAAGATAGTAATTTTATTGTCAATATAAAATTTATTATTATCATCATTTCTGATGATCAAAACACATAATCCGTTTACCTCATATTGTAAAATAAACGAGCAGAAAATTATAATTACATTAATGAAACCCTCTTTATATAAGCAAAAAGCGTATAAGACTTAATGTGATTTACTTGTAGAGCTCGCATTTTATGTTGTTTTGTTTCTCGACAGACTTATGACTGGTCTTCATTTCACTAATACATTTATTAGGATATATTTATTTATGAGAGTTAACGAAAACCAAAATAGTATATAGATGTAATTATAACTTTTACTCTCGTTTATATTACTTTAAAATTCTCCCTACTAAGAAACTATCACTAATACCCATATTCCGTGTCGTAATAATAATAATATTATATATATATATATATGTATATCAATTAATTAGTTAATTAAGTTCAAATATTAACAAGATGAACAAAACCACTACTTTTCAAAAGTGCTCAATATACATTAGAGCTTTTATATTTAAATAAACATAGTTTGAGTATTTGACAATTGTTTCAGAACCTTCTTCGGCCCTCTTCAAGGAAATACTGACAAGCAAAGATTATATCCGCTAACATACAATCATAAAAACAAACAAAATAAAATAAAAAAACAAACAAACAAATTACACTTCAAGATTTTCAGACGAGAAATCCCTTTTCATAAGATGATAATTTTCTGGGTTTTTTTCTCGACAAACATGACTGGTCTTCATTTCACTAATACATTTATAAGGATATACTTGTTTATGAGAGTAAACGAAAGTCCAAATAGTATATAGAGGTAATTACAACTTTTTCTCTCGTTTATATTACTTTCACATTCTCTCTACTAAGAAAATATCACAAATAGCCATATCCCATTTCGTAATAACACACACACACACACACACATATAAATATATATATATATATATATATATATTTAGGCAGCAAGTCATTATCTAAGCAAGCATTGTTGAACAGCACGGAACTTTCGCGTTTGTATATTTTCTTCGTGAGGTTCTCAAACTGTCGAGCCATCTTTCTGGTTTCAGGTGGCAATCCGTATTGTACTTCACCGATAGTTTTTAATTCGGCCATTTTCTCGAGCGCTTTCGACTTTCGAGTCGTCTTCAGGATTAGGGTTTTGTTTGTTTTTTTTAAAATTTAAATAAGAAGACTGGAGTTAGTGTTCTATAGTTATCGCTACGGCCAAATGAAAGATAGAAGAGGGTGTGTGGTTGAGTTCATTTTATTCTATCGTTTGTGTGTTTGGTTTTATTGTTTACTTATTTATTTTGTTAGTTCTTATTTTGGCTATTATTTATTTATGTATTATTATTTATTCCTATTACTATTATTACTATTATTTATTTATTTATTTATCAATTTATTTATTTATTTATTTTGTTTTTACTTAATTTCCATTTAATTATGGAATACTTTTAAAATGTTGGTACCTGTGTTGAAAGCTATTTTGTTAATGTTAGGCTGTTTAGTTTTAATGAATATTGCTTCTAGTATTTTAAGTCTGTTTGTGCAGTTATTTTTGTGTATTATTTTGGTGTTAGATGTTAATATTTTCCGTATATCGGCCGACTGTAGTCTTTTGTTATGTGTAGTAATGTGACGTTGGATGGCGCTGGTATCGGATAAATGGTAAGTTAGGCATCGAGAGAGAGTTGTTGTAGTGTGGCCAATATAGGTGTTATGTATTTGTTCTGTTTGGGTTGTAGGGAGACCTTCCTTAAAAGGGCATGAGCACATGTATATAACGTTAGTTTGGCTGAGAGTTGTATTGACAGTGTTATTTTTAATAATTATGTTATTTGTTTTAAATTTTGTATAGTAAATCATTAGTTTGATCTTTTTTTGTTGGTCGTTAGGTTTAGTGTATCGTTTTATTATGTGAAGTATTGCTTTTTCGTCAAGTGTGTAGTTAGGGTGCGTCTGGTTTTTGTTATAGAGGTTGATTGTGTATTTTTTGTTATGGGTTTTATTTTTGCTTTTGTCGTGTATGGAGTTTATATATAGTTTTATTTGTTCGTCGACTATTTTATTGGGGATGTTCAACAATGCTTGCTTAGATATATATATATATATATATATATATATATATATATATATATATATATATATATATATATATATATATATATATATATATAAATAAAGTTAATCCAACAAAAGATATAAGAGGCAACTAATATCCTCTACTTAGTGAATATCCGGATAAAAACTGAAGCTCAATATACTGGATAGAGCATTAATAGCATAATATAAAATGCGATAAGGTGCGAATCAAATTTTATTAGAATTCAAAATTCATCAATGTATATTGAAGTCCTTAACTCATGAGTTTTTAAAGATAATTCTTCTCCTCAGAGGAACATTACCGCAGTGAACTCACTGCAGGTGATTAAATTACACTTTGAAAATACATAAAAATATATAGAAAAATACATAACAGTATATAACACATCAAATATATCAGTCCAAAATATACTTTTTTGGTTAAAGCTATACAATCCATCCAAGTCATACAATTTAAAACATATTCAGGAAAGATATCCAAGAGGTTGATTGAAGATTGATCCAGGTAGTCAGTGACAGTCCAAAAACGAAAAAAAATATCCAGTCGGCAAATGCGTCCGCAATCGATGCAGAAAAGGACAGTGAAAAGGCATCCAATGTTTATGTTTATTAATAAAAAGATAAAACATATAAAAAGTTCAGTAAAATCACTTTGTGTTGAAATCATAATGTTCAAAATTCAGGGTTCTAATGATTTGATCGGAGTAGTGCAAACCATAATTCGCTGGTTAAATGAAAACTCCGCTAAATCCGATTCGAATGAAATAAAATTAAATTGACCCAACACATTCGGCCATTTCTTCTTTCGGGTCCGATAAAAATTATTCCAATGAAGGTAATCACTCTCCCGCAAGCCAAGTAAACGGAACCTCTTCTCGCCGATCAGTAGGCAATACTAAAAGTCGCTGAATGCCTACTTATTAAAAAGACGTTGTCAGAAATAATTATCTTTGAAAACTCATGAGTTAAGGACTTTAAGATACTTTGGCTGAATTTTGAATTCTAATAAAATGTGATTCGCACCTTATTTTATTATTTCATTTTATATTATGCTATATATATATATATATATATATATATATATATATATATATATATATATATATATATATGTGTGTGTGTATGAGTATAGGTATGTGTGTACGTATGCGTATGACTGTGTATGTTTATATGTATGCGTGCATATGTGCATTTGTGTATGTCTATGTATACATGTATGTGTGTCTCTATTTTGCACATTTGTATCTATGTGTGCATGTGCGTATATATGTGTGTGTATGTATATGTATATGTGTGTATGTGTGTGTATGTGCATATGTATGGATATGTGTGTGTGTGTGTGTGTAGGTATACACTCATTTAGTAATGATATTTTTAATGAATACTTAAAGACGAAACACATTTATCCTCGATGTCTTAAACATTTTTAATTCAAGGTAGTAGCTATGGGTGTGCATGCATATATGTATATATGTATATATATATATATATATATATGTATATATATATGTGTGCAGATATATGTGTGTGTATATGTGGGGATGTATGCATATATAATTGTACTTTAAGATATTCGTTTATTCTGATTATTTACTTAAAATAAGATAGTAAATTTTTCGACTGATAATACACTAATCATTGAATTAAATTAAGTATAGTGTATAATATTATCACTAGACAATATTAGATTGGAATTAGGCTATAATTATAGGCTTCCATAGATTATAAAACTAATGTAAGATGAATTTTGTGAAACTCAGAGTATTAAAATATTACATTTAGAATATAATCTTAAATAATTTTTAGTTTTCAAATTGATACTATCACTCGGATCTAGACAGAATGAAAGCACGACAAGTGTCAATCGGCCGATGACACGCTAACGTGTGTTAGTGTCTTATCTCTCTTCCTCCTTTCGGGCCGAAAACTGAATTTCGAGCCAGCCAAAAATTGTGTGTGTGTGATGTTAAGAATAGGTATATGTGTGCGTGTGTATGGAGGCGTATAAACGTTAAATGTCACCAAGTCGGAAATGTAGAAAGATTATGTGCGTTTAACACAGACGTTATTATTTTAATAAAAACAAACAAAAAAAAACATAAGATCCCTTTCGATTGCCTTAGTTAAATATAAGATGTTAATTCCTACTCGCTCTGTAATGGGTATTCAGATTGGCTGCGACCACCACTCTCTCTGGTTGTATTTGAATTGTCGAGGGTGAATTCAGTTTTCTGTCAGTCTAAAAAATGTAATTGTAAAAATGGGAGCTTGAATGAAACCGCAAGGTTGAAATAAATTATTGCATCGGCAATCATGTAATTTCGTGTTATTATATTTTACGTTATTCTTGCTCTGTTTACCACATTGAGCTCTCTTACCCGGATTTCTTCCTGGAATTATTCCATTATAACACAAATATATATATATATATATATATATATATATATATATATATATATATATATATATATATATATATATATATGATATTTGTTGACGTTGGATTTGTATAGGGTCATGTTTTAGTCTGCCAGAAAGTAGTCTCGGTGTAATGTGTTCTCTAGAGTAAATATTCTAAGAAAAACTGTTTTTGGAAATGATAATATATGTATGTATGTATGTATGTATGTATGTATATATATATATATATATATATATATATATATATATCTTGTTTATTTATTTTGATATTGATAAAATAGTTATCTACAGACGCAGATTTCGCTGTTACTACGGCTCATCCACGTGGCTGACCATTTAGATTTACTGTTTAATAGACCATATTTGTTTGGTTCATAAATATAGAATCAAGGGAGGCGCGATAGCGCTCTATCCCTTAATAGACTTCAAAAACGACCTATGCTAGAAATCTCATTTCTTTGATCAGTCATAACTCAAAAACCAATAAACTAAATTAGATAAAACTTTGCACACAATTTTCATTTGATAGGTTCTATAAGTGTGTAGAATTTCAGCATCATTAGACAAGGCAACCCAGAGATCCAGAAAGGTCAGGAGTGATTTTGTGTTATCCGTGTGTACGTACGTACGTGTGTGCCACCCTGTATCTCATCAACTATTTGATGGATTCAGCTTATTTTTAGCAGAGATAGAGGTTCTAGGGTATAGTTGATGGCATTTCAATTTCAGTTTACCATATACCTTAGTTTTCCAGAAAATTAAAACAAACTTAAAAATTACCATTGTCTTGAGGCATAGCCTTTACAAAAGTAGTGACATTCCATGATAAATGTCAGTATACTGAAATCATATGCCCTTAATACGGTTAAGATGAAAATTCATATACACTAAATGCACAAACGCAAGGAAATTCCTAAATTTTTACACTTTTATTGTCATTAAGTGTATGACTACATATCAACCAAACCATTTCATTATCACATCACTACAGTATAAATATCTATGCATGACTGGATGAAGTGTGTGAGGTGCGCTGAAGAAAAATTCCTACCAGTAAAATACATAGCCCTGTTGTGCTCGCATATCCTTAATGACAGTAAAAGTGTAAACATTTGGGAATTTCCTTGCTTTTGTACATTTAGTGTATATGAATTTTCATCTTAACCCTATTAAGGGCATATGATTTCAGTATACTGGCATTTTTCATGGAATTTAAATATAGTTTTATTCTATAGACTTTCCGATTTTCTTCAGCAACTGACAAGCACTTATTTTTTAAACAAAATCAAGATCAAAGTACAGATGTTGACCCGATTAAAAATAATGGAAACAACTTGAATAATACCGACGCACAAGATTCGATTTGAGTCAGCTAAATTCTGGTACATGGATTTGAGTCAGCTTTATTCTGCGACTTAGATTTGAGTCAGATTTATTCTGCGACATGAATTTGAGTCAGCTTTTGTCTGCAACTTGAATTTGAGTCAGCTTTATTGTGCGCCTTTAATTTGAGTCAGCTTTATTCTGTGACTTGAATTTGAATTACGCTTATTCTGCTAGTTAGAATACTGATATGTGTGTTAGTCGAGTAACTATTTATAGAAAGGGTCACTAAAGACTAAGTAATCATAAATAAGGAAGGTTAGTCTCAATTCATTATTACAATAACGATTATGCATCAAAAATATGAGCTGACATTTTAGCAAAAGAGACGCCATTTTTCAAAGGGACGTTGTTTTCATAAAAAACATCGTTTTATGAAAATCTGACTTTTATAATTGCGGGTGTTCAAACATGAGCCACAATCATTCTACATCTCTAATAACTACTAGCTAGTTCCGCAAAGATTATGAAACGTTGATATAAGTAACTGCCGCTCAGAAATGCCAAGATTGGATGGAAATAAAAAATCAGAGACGACCGGTGATAGTCGACAAATAGACTACAGAAGAATGAACAAAGAGAAAAACAGTGCGAAAATTATTGAGTAAAGAGGACTAGCATACGTTATTGATAGTATCACTGTTCGCTTAGTATTATTAGACTTTGTAAGTATTCAGAAGCGCTAGAGAACCTACCAAATTATTAGGTAATGAAAAAGTTTTGATTCAGTTGAATCTCATTTATTATTGTTGTACTATGTTATTGGCAATATAATAAAGTATTTTTCTACAATGTATTTAAGAAATACTACCTAAGGATGTTTTTCTCTTTGTTCATCTACTTGACCAGTAAAATCGTATTGTCTTGCATGAGATTAAAAATGTGCAAACAAATAAGAATAACAAAATTGACGTCACTTAATCCCGAGCATACAGACCGCTAGGTATCATTCATATTATTTATTTATTTTGTTTGTGTTTACAAATTCGTCGCTAGAATTATACGTGGAGGATGACGTCATCCGGTTTTTTTTCTATTTAGATCGGTATTAAATGAGAGAATTAATGGTTCCAGCTTCTAAGAACATACTATTAACTTGAGAGCCAATAAACAGAGTGAGCGTATATGTGTGGTTTTCCCTCCCAACCTGATCCACGATCATTATTCAAAGTAAATATGGCGGACTGGAGAAGTATCACCATCGTCAGCGTTGCCGCCGCTAGCGTCGTTCGACGATAAGTTTGCTTCCGGTTGAGGAGGCATGGGGATCAAATAATTGGCGAGTGCCTCTTGTGAAACACTTGTAATTGATCTGGGATTTTAAGTGTTCATGTAACATTAACATAACATCGATTAATATCCAAAAGATTAATTCGTTTTCTATTCACATTTCTCACGAGTCGAGTTTTTCAAATAAGTAGAATCTTTACGCCTATTTAAACTCATCCAGACACTGCATTATAGTTTTATATTCTTAACGTGAGAAGTGTTACGTTTTCTGCGATAAGAAGTGTTTTATTTATATGTATAGAACTGTTGAGTCTATAAATATATATATATATATATATATATATATATATATATATATATATATATATATATGATGCTTCAATTTTGTATAATTAGGTAACACTTATTCTTTTATACATATCTGGTTGAACAGAAGTGCCAACTTCTGTTTATCTATTTAGTGATCCAATCTTTCTATTCGTCGAACAATAGATCTTGTACTATTAACCACGGAGTATAGGAAATCTCCATATTTGACGCAAACGTTTTCGGCTATCATTGGTCGTCTTCAGGCGGATGATTGAACAATGCAAAATAAAATTGTTGAATTTATTTAAGAAGACGTTTCCATGTGATTAAAAACATTAAAAACATTCAACAGCATTTCAACACACCTTCGCACCCCTCATAACGGGCATGGTTGATTTTGGGCTGTTTTAATTGAATGAACAATGCTTCCATTATGGGGAGGAAAATACCGCAAAATGACGCCTGAATACGACCAATGATGGCCAAACACGTTTGCGTCAAATATGCAGATTTCCTACACTCCTTGGTTAATAGCACAAGATCCATTGTTCGACGAATAGAAAGATTGGATCACATTAGGAATAAACAGAAGTTGGCACTCCTGTTCAACCAGATATATATATATATATATATATATATATATATATATATATATATATATATATATCTTGCATACAATACTAAAATACCCATGACAATATTTCTTTTTCCAGTGAATACAACGTTATTCATGGTGCCAGGATGATCCAATAAATTGCTGTTTTGGTTTACAGTGTTATAATATATCCAAGTCATGCGGGTGGGCATACACACCTTGCTCGTGTGGACCTCTGCTCAGCTAATAAGAAAACGACTGGGCAGACACATGGTCCAGTGTAATCGCTGCGAAACTTTTGAATTATTCCCAAATTAGAAGGTTAGAGTGTTTTGCCTTCCGACATTATTGTACGAATTGCTTTTACTGATTAAACAGACAATAAAAAAAAATGTTCACTTTTTTCATTTCAACTATTTTTCAGCTGCGGACAAACTTCAATATGATATTTTGCAGAAGAGATCCGCCCCATCCAATAAAATACTCCCCCAATCACATCTCAAAATACAGACAAAATGCGGGGGAAAACGTCTTATTATTAATTCAAGAAAATCTAATCCATTCATGTAGGGAATATTTTTCTTCTACAACATAAACTGACACATTTACACTATTTCCCGATGCTTTCCAAAGTGGTATTTATTCTGCATTTTTACGGTGAGGAATTACAGTTTAATTTACCTTTACATGGAGACCTTGACTCTAATCTTAATCGTGCCATTGACAATAACGCTAACGTAACCTTAACTGGACTCAGGTGTAGACAGAACTAACCAAGTAGATGAAACGCGTGTGCGCACACTGTAAATCGCTGGCCGGCTATTCATTTTTCTTCTATGAATCATCCCTGCTCTAAATGACAATATGTACGTCAATTGTTTTAATACATATGCGTGCTTTAACCTCTGAAAAGGAGATAACGTTTTCGGTCGAGTTAATTTGTTTTTTATGGACTATGTGTTTTTTTGTGCACAGCCTAGTGTACACATCACATGACAAATCGTCACCAAACTTTGTTAAAATACCGGCCACCGTCTAACTAAAATGTGATTGAATTTGGAATAACTGCGTAAAGCTTAATAGTAAAAAAAGTTAAACAATAACATATTTATTCTTTTATCATAAAGACTCGCTACAAATAAAGCTTTAGATCTTATCTGAGTTTGACCTTGAACTTTCGGCCAATTACAGAAGTAAGCCCTGCATTAGAATTTGTTTACCTCTATCGTTGTCAGGTAAAAGTATGCAGTAAAAGAAGAATCAAATTATAATTTTACATTTGTTTTCAGGATTTTGACCTGTGCATATTTTTACATGTTTATGTTGGTTCGTTTTTGTAAATTTAACCCAGGCTGTTTTCCTCTATTCGTTTTGCAATGTGAAGTCTGGCGTCCGACATTATTACAATTTAGCCAACTTTTAAAACAGTATGGACATTCCCTTACCTACTTGAATTATAAGCTACGGAAACAGGACTAGGCGGTACATTATCCCTCTTTTTGTTTTGAATTGTTTTTTGAAGGAAAGTTGAATTGTGATTTCTGACGTCTCTTTCAAGTGTGCTCACTGTTCATTTTCTAATTTGTTTAGAAATCTACGTCTGATTAATGCGTTTTTATCTGATATTCGTCTTTCCACGAAAATTAAACATTTAATCCGCGCTAACCAGCTAATTTGAAATCGCAGCAAAGTTTATTAACGATTGACGCAGATGTTGCGATGTCCAAGCAATATTTATGACTAAATTAAACACGACTACCGTTTGTGTTACAGATAATTCAGGGCTAAATAATTCTGTTAAAAGATGAACAGTTTCAGAAAAGTCATGTTGATCGTTTTTCGGGACGAAATAAGTATGTTCGGTGGTCCATAAATTTTGAACAGTTTGCGAACTTTTTTTAGAGTCTGCCGAATTTTCACAATTTATTTTGTGAATATGAATAAGTGAAATTGTTAATTTCATTCCAAATGTAATTCTGAGAAAATCATATTAGTTCTTAGTTTTTTTGACTCCTATGCGATATAGCTTGCATTAATACATAGTCTTTCTTATCAGTTTCTTTCTTTTTCCAAAAATCTTTTTCGTTTTTCGTCGGCTTCGTTTTATATTGTTTCAGAAGTCTTTCTGTTCTAGTAGTTTTTGTTAGATTTTTGTTCAAGTAGAAACTTTTTTAAATCTCTCTTAATTTTGTTAGTTTTCTTCAGTTTCTTTATTTGTTTAAGTTGTTGTTGTATTTTGAATTTTACGAGTTCTGTCATAGTTGTTTAAAATTATTCCATGTTTAAAATGTGTATTCATCGAATACGGCTGTTAGAAATGTTACTTGTGAAAAAGAAAGAGTATAAAACTGTTTTCTCTTCGACCAAAAATCACTTTTCTATGAGTACGCTTTTCACGTAACTATGGAATTTAGTCACTAGAAAAATATTAGGTTTTAATTTTTTTTCTTTCGGCAGGAATTATTTTTGGAAAACAAAGAAAATATCATGTATCTTTGTCTTGTTAAAAATTTACAAAATGCAAGATAGCAATTAAAACAATCGTAAGGTTACAAAAGCACTCAACCAGTTGTAACATCTATATTTAGGTTCTCAATAATCCATTACTGTCCCCTGTCAGCAGTTGTTGTTGCCTGTAAAGTGTTAGGAAAAAAAACACGAACTCATACTTCAGAAAAAACAAGTATATTGAATAAAGCGTTATACGACAGAATATAAGAGTGGTTGTACGTCAGTCTTGACTGCTAATATAGACTGGGGTGTCTCCTAGTATGTAATTCCTTATCACTGCAAGAATATGTGGTACAAAGCAGCAAGGTGGGACAGAACAAGCAAACGCCCTTTCATGATGTGCCCTCTTGTCTACAAAAAAATGTCTGGACAGCTCCGTCAGAATTCCCCGGTCAGTGCGCATCAGGCATTAAGCAATAAACGTACTCCACCTGAAAAGGAGAGGCTAGGCTTAAGAGGGTTTACCTCCTATTACTACCCAGGACTTAATAACCCATCCCGACGGATCAAAGGCCACCGAAATAACCCAGTTTGTGCCGAGCTTATTGTCGAGAACGAAACCTCCACTCCAAAGCCTCTACGTAACTGACGTTGGATAAATACCGAACGGGCTGGTGTGAACACAAAACTGGGAAGCAGGTACTGCTACTATTTATGGTGAGTGGAAGAGTACAAGTAGTCCGTATGGGTAAGGTTGCATAACCACTAGACGATAAACTCGATTTTGACAAGGAGCAATGAATGTACGATTACAGGATTACATTTGATAAGTAGTATAGTAGACGAGAAACTTGGGTGAACTTACTCCACTTTGTTATAGTGTTATATAGTACACAATCAACTCGATGTTAGCCGGTAGAATATAAGTAAGATTACACTATTACATTTGCTAAATTCAGAAATTAAAAAAGATATTCGCTCAAAAACTACATAAAACACACGCTTATTATTGAACTTATAATCATATATATATATATTTATATATTTGTTGATGATTTTATTCCATTAATTGCGGCAAAACATTTTCTGTTTCGTAAACACTCGCAAATAGCGTCATCTTCATCAGGCTATAATGGAATAAAATGTCATAGATTTTAAATTCACCTCAACAGGAAATTTAAGATGCATTAGTGGGGAGGAGGGACAGAGATGGAGCTCTGCCTATAACGGGGACATGAGAAGGGAGGGGAGACCCAACAAGTCATGTTTCAAAAAGTTGCGTGGGAGGTTCTCTCGTGCCTGGGCTATCGTGACCTCAATTCCGGCCAGTGCGACTATATTTTAAAGTAAGGGAACAAAAGAAATTCGGTGTTGCCCGGGAGCAATAACTTTTTAACTACAAGTTCAGTTCAATTTGTTTTCAAAGTTGCTTCGCCTGGCAGCAATAGCTCTAGTGTATTCGCCACTATCTTCTCTAATATCTCTGAAGACGAAATAAATATAATTAAAAAATGCCGAACCACAGTACTAATAAATAACAAAGAACAATGGACAAAGAAGGACCATTTCTCTTCCTTCGATGTATCTATGGGTTATCTTGACTCTGCCGAGGTGACAAACTTGGTTGCCCTGTACTTACTATATAACCTAACAAAAGATCTCGAAGTCGATTTAATCGGCCTTTACAGAGATGATGGCCTAATATACGTTAAAAACACAAACGGACAAAAGTGTGAACAAATCAAAATAATAATATCCAAAGAAATGAAACGAATAGGCCTAAAGGTTGAATAACATCAAATGTTAAACAGGTAAACTTCCTCGATATTACCTTCAACCTCACTAGGGATACTTATGAGTCCTATGCTAAAGATAATTCCTATCCCCTTTATGTCAACCGACTATCTAACCACCCTGAATCAATTAGTAGAAGGATTAGCAACAACTCCTTCAATATAGATATATTCAATAAACATAAGAACTTTTATGATAAAGCACTAAAGGAGAGTGGATATAAAAATACAAAAATAGAGTATATTCCAACTACACAAAATAACCTTAGTAGGTACATAAATAGAAATAGGAAACTTATCTGGTATACACCTCCATTTAACAATTCAACTAAAACCAAATAAGGGAATAAATTCCTGAACTTAATAAACACTCATTTCCCCAATAACAACATACTCCATAACATTTTTAATAAAAATACAATAAAACTTAGCTATTGTTGTGGGGACAACCTGGAAAAAATCATAAAAAAGCACAACATGAAAATACTAAACACCTCAGTAACCTATAATTATAGAAGAACATGTAACTGTAATAACAAATCAAACTGCCCCCTAAATCTAAAGTGCCTATCAACCCAAGGGGTCTATGAGGCATCTATCTCCTCAACCGAAAACCTATCCCAGACGAATTATTATATTGGTCTGGCAGGTAACAACTTCAAGGAAAGATTCTACAACCATAAACTCTCCTTCAAAAACCCTGACCATCCTGGCCAAACTGGACTTTCACTACACTACCACAAAATAAAAACCAAAAAAGAAACTCCCATAATAAAGTAGAAAATCTTGAAAATATCTAGCACCTGCAAATAAATAAACTCACCATGTAGATTATGTTTAAATGAAAAACTGGAAATTATCCGCTTTAAAGACAAAAACAAACTCTTAAATAGAAAACAAGAGACATCTATCAACTGTAAACACAGTAGACTCGACCTCCTTAGCAACCCACATACCCAACCTTAACCCCACACCAACTCCCCACATAATTTAAATTTTTTTTTTTTACAAAAATTAATGACTACATTAACCCCCCTATTATACACTACCTCAAAACACATCATAACCCCTACCCAGCCACCAAAATTTAACACCCAACCCCACCCCAACAAGTCCCGATGAATCTATAAATCTATAAATATATAACCACCCCACTAAACTATCAATAACATCAAATCTCTAAGTATTACCTATAATGCTCAGTTAATAGCCTCTCAGTCATACTACCAATTCTACCAAAATCATCTCCCACATAAACCCATAACTGGGATAGCTATTAACACTGATATCACTTAGACTAATCTAATCTCAATTACTTAATCCTTCGATTACTATCTTGAACTCTTAATTATTGACTGGTACTTAGTCCTTGTCATTGGTAGTAGAACTATAAAAGCCTACCATCACGTGTAAACTTATTTCGCCCAATGACTTCACAAGTAGCAGGATGGTAATGATGGTGATAATTATTATTACTATTGTTATTATTATTATTATTATTATTATTATTATTATTATTATTATTATTATTATTATTATTATTATTATTATTATTATTATTATTATTATTATCTTGTTATTTTTATTTTTATTTTTATTAATGCTATTATCACTGCGACTATCGTAGGTATGATTAGCATTGTTATTATTATTGTTATTGTAATCGATTTTATTAATGCTAAAAAATGGTAACACCATTAAACTACTTTTATAAAATGATTCCACTAGTATTGATCTTTGTATAATATAATCACAATTAAAAAATATTATCACAACAAAATTCACTACAAATAATGAGCAAGCCATAAATAACTATATTAAAATAGAATAAAAATAGAATGCAGAAGTAGCAATTAATACCCTAAATTCAAATTATTAAACATTTTTATCTACATGATAATTACTTATTACAACAAAAATGACAGTTATAACTATGATTATAATTATATTCTCATTTTAAATTTAATTACCCCTGCCCCCCCCCCTGTCGCCCTGGCTGGAATTGAGGTCACGATGGCCCAGACACGAGAGTACCTCCCACGCAACTTTTCATGTCCCCGTTATAGGCAGAGCTCGATCTCTGTCCCCCCTCCCCCTAATGCATCTTCAATTTCCTGTTGAGGTGAATTTAAAATTTATGACATTTGATTCCATTATAGCATGATGAAGGTGACGCTATTTGCGAGTGTTAACGAAACAGAATATGTTTTGTCGCAATTAATGGAATAAAATCATTAACAAAAAATATATTTTGCTCTGAATTTTCATTGAGCACTCTCATAAAACCGGTTTCAACTTCCTTCGGAATCATACCACCTGGATATTGGTAACAAGTTAATTATATATATATATATATATATATATATATATATATATATATATATATATATATATGCAGCCGCCCAAAGTGTAATTCTCACTGTGTATGTATCGCCGTCATAAAGCCAGAACAACATGCGAAACAACATAAGATATACGCTTATTATTCAAAGTGTATTGATCGGAAGGTACCTGTCAAATATATATGTGCGTACAAATGCCAACGTCACAAAGTCAGAAACTCCACATGATACACGCTTGGAAACTACATCAGCTATGCACTTATTATTTTTATTCATTTATTCCTTCATTTTCTACAATGATTTTCTTCATTCAATTTTCATCCATTTTTTATTTATGTTTTTCTTTTGTTATTTTATTCATTTGTTATTTCATTTCTCATTAGTTTTCTTAAAAATTTGTCCGATTCGTTTTTCATTAATTTTATAAATTCATTTTTAATTCAATTGTTTCATCCATTTCAGTGGTATACGTTAATCAGAAACTGCTCAATATCCGAACGAGAGCTGTTGTGTCCGAACGCAGGATTGCCAGAAATAAATAAATTCAATGTTCTTTTTCATGGTGTATACAAGAAAATGTACTCGACATTGCTCGGAAGAAATTATAGTAATGATACAATATTTAATTTCGTAAGTTGTATATGTAATGGCAAACTGCTAAACAAGAACTATATAAAGAAGTGTATATACAAGTGTATGTCCACTGTGTTCTGTCAAAGTGTTGTATACATGAAAATGTATACGACGTTTCCTGGGAGCAATAGCATTACTAATACAGTATTAAAATTTGAAAGTAGTATATATTAATCAAACGGTTCTCAATATCCTACATAGAGCAATTGTGTTTAAACACCGCGTTGCCCATGATTATATTTTTAAATAATATTTTTGATCGCAAAACTTTTCAATACCTTTCATTGAATATGTGTGTTTATACACCGAGTAAAGTGGGAGAAATAACTTCATTATGTATTTTTATGATGTTGTATACAATAAGAACTACTCACCGTTGCCCAAAAGCTATACTATAAATATGATAGTATTACATCAACTACGCTGTATACCTCATGGCAAAGGGTTCAATTATCGCAAATATTCGAAAGATAGAGAGAAGGATAAAGAGACGTAGAGAGGTAGAAGTTTTCATAGAAATATGTTACACACACTTTTCAACCTACCATATTATTTGTCTGGACCCGGGCAACATCGGATAGCCTTGCTTGTTCATTATTAAGGTTAATAAGAATCAGTAGCATGTAAGTTATTCCTAGCAATTAAAAATCATCATTGAGATTTTGTAATAGAAACGCCTAAGATGTAAGCATTCACATCGGGTTTATCATGATGATTAATTGAAAAATGATGTCAATTATTCAGTTCACAAGAAAGATTAATTACGAAAGGACGACAGCTTGCTTGGATGAAGTAGATACAGAAATTGAATGGCGACCATGACGTGCAAAGTTCGAATTCTATCTGTTCCGTAGAATTATCTAACCTTTAGATGTTACTATTATTTCCCAGCCCTCAATGGAAAAGTTAGACACAAGGGAGGTGTTTTTATGTGGGGAGAATCAAGTTCTCGAACTAAAAGGCTCTCAAAATTGGAATAAAAATACAAATTTCCTCAGTCTAGAATAAAATTTCCTTCACTGACCGAGGACAGAAAAGATTAAGTGCAGCAGCAATACAGATACTCCACTTTTCTCCTAGCCAGAAATAAGAACCTGATTCTAGAAACAACTGAGGAAACTATTGCCAACAGTAGAACCGATCAAAAGTTGTAAAATTCATAAAAAATCCGATTTTGTTTTACCAATGCACGTTTTTTCTTTAATTAAGATTATAGAACAAAAAGAAAATAAAAAAATTGATTTAAAAAAAAAAACTATAATTAAAATACAAAATTAAGCGGGATACAAAGTAACATGAGACGTTTTCATTGTCAAAAAATGTAATTTCATTCATTAAACCACGAAGCGGATAGTTACTGCTTGTTATAATGTTGCTCACAAAAACGCTGTCTCTAATTGAGGACTGAAAAGAATGTGTTACCTGCAAATAAAAGTACATCATCATTCTTATTACAGGTAAACACATCTTGTGCGAGACCTATTTCAATTCTCCTCGACTCGTTGTTTCCTTCTTTGCACGGACATGGCCAACTTGTTAATAAACAAGTTAGGTTCTTTTAACTTTATTACGTTAATCCAGTTGCATTAAAAAAATGTTCTGTTCATTTATTACAGAAATGGTTTGACCCTATTAGATAGATTCCTTTTCTCTTGATTTATTACGGTAATGTTTCACCCTGCTGAATAAAGGTATGTTCTGTTCATTTATTACAAACATGTTTTGAATAAAGTCATTTTCTCTTGATTTATTACAGTAAATGTATGTTCTATTATTATGGTGATGTATTTCGGCAACAATCTCCGATTATATAAAACATTTCTATCCCCTTTAGAAGCAAACAACTCTCAACAACCCAGAATTTAAACACTTTCCCTACACCTTCTCTCTCTCACCTAACAAATCGTTGTTATCTTTACAACCGCTGTTCATAGTATTTCATCTGGAATGAGCCATGAGTTTTTAATAATTATTAATTCCGTAAAAATCGATAGTATTGGTAGATAAAACAATCAGAAAAAGCTCATCTTAAACTCACACAAACTATTCATAATTACATCTGATTCTACACATAAACCCTGTGTATCGCTTTATTGCAGGTCAATATTTTTTTAATTTTGAAATTGCTATGAAACGCAGAGAAGTGAAATTTGGTACAATGGAAGAGCATAACAAAGTGCCTTATTTCCCTGATTTTTGTGGAATTTGAACAAATATTTTGAAGGTTATGCTAATTTTTCTATTTTCTGGTAATTTTAAGTGTGTATCACTTTATTGCAAGTGTCTAAAAATGTATATTTTCAGTAATAAAACAATATTCTAACTTCATATTTCTATTTATATGAAATAAAGAACATATCCAGTAACAATATTAACCAAAAACAAGAACGAATGTCACATTATTTTGTTTAAGGAAATATTTATTTATCAACATAACTCCCATGCTTCAAAATCACTTTGAATAGCCTCTTGTCAACTGATGATGTCAATCGGCGGATTTGAGATGATGTGATGCTATAGGAAACTTCCAAAATCTTCCTCCAAAGTTAATCCTTCGACGAAAATTGAACACCTCCTTCATAAACTTTCATCTTTATTATTGACCAGAGCTGCTCAATTGGATTTATATCTGGAGAACAAGGTGGCCATGTCATCAAATTTTCTCCACTAATGACTAATGACTTAAGGTAGGATGCCGTAGCCTTGGCTGAGTGGGATGGCGCATTGTCGTGCATAAAAATCAATTTGCGGTGACGCGCCAATGGAAGGTCATCAAGCCATGGTGACAAATGCTCATTTAAAAATAAAATATAAGACTGGCTTGTCAGTTTGACACCTTCTGGCACTCGAAATGGTCCAATTAGTTCATCGCAGATTATTCCAGCCCAAAACATGACACCTCCACCTCCCTGTTGACGACGGAATCGATGAGGGGTAGGGAATCCAAGAGGACTCCAAACTTTGGCCCACCCATCTGGTCCATCAAGGGTTGCTCTGGCCTCATCGGTGAAAAGAACATTTTCAAAGCTGGTTTTCATATATTTCTGAGCCCAAGCCAAACGTTTTTCCTTATGAGTTTGGTTTAAAACCGGTCTTGCTATGGGCTTAATGCGTCTTGCAATTTCGTTTAAGACATTGCAGCGTGTCTTTCTGGACAAGGAAGATATTCCAGCCTTGTCAAATATAGCAGCACTGTTGCTGCCCGGCTGCTTGATAAGTTGACGGCGAATCTTTCTAACATCACGAGCAGAAACTGACTTTCTTGTGTTTTTGTCCTTCCTTGGTTTGATGTTTGGATTTTCAACGAATGAAGACAATGTTCTTCGATCTCTTCCAAGCTCCTTTGCTAGATCTACGAGAGATAAACCTTCTGCAAGGCCTGCAACAACACGTCCTTTTCACTAGCTGTCAATCGACCCTTTCTAGGCATTTTGGGAGACCTGCAATAAAGTGATACACACTTTAAATTAACAGAAAATAGAAAAATTAGCATAATTTTCAAAATATTCGTTCAAATTCCACAAACATCAGGGAAATAAGGCACCCTGTTATGCTCTTCCAGTGTATCAAATTTCAATTCTCTGCGTTTCATAGCAATTTCAAAATTAAAAAAATATTGACCTGCAATAAAGCGATACACAGGGTTTATGTATATAAAGAAAGACGAGCATTTTATTTTTGTAATTCAAATGTAAATTCTCTATAGGTGTATGTGAGAATAATTGCATCACACCACATCTCATTTTTCGTTTAATTTGTTGCTTTCGTCAAAGTGGTATCGATTCTTGTGGTTTCATGAACTTTCATTGAAAAAAGAATTAAATAAGGAAAGAAAAGGCTGCAAAAAATGAAAATATAAACAAGCAAATGTGTGGAGAACAGTTTAGTCGTCGTGCAAGAAGATCGAAGAGAATGCCAACACTTTGATTAATTGGCATAATAAAAGTGGGTGGGGCTAAACCAAGCAAGGCACACTTTTCTATTTTTGCTCCGTTTCAACCCCGGAATTGATAGTATAAAGGAAAGAAAGGTATTTGACATTATCAAAGCGTTGTCGACGAATCTGCTGTACGGACACAAGTCAAGAATTTCGATCAGACCAAACAATTCAATTAAGATGCACAAATTCCGAAGTAAGTACAACGTTATTTTCCGAATAATTATTGCTCAATTTTAAATAGTGGCGCAAATTTGTAACAATAATTATATCCTAATAATATAATAATGTTAACAAAGATTCACAATTGTTTCCTCCTTAAGCTATCTTCCCTAATTTATTACTTGAAACAAGTGAGACTGAAATTTCAAATTTTGAAGTAAAAAGAACAGTGACAGATGCGTCGTACAACATTTAAAATCGTAGCCTGGTCTTCATCTGAGTGAATTTCGAGCTAAATAGACATGGTTCAATTAGCTTTACGTTTTTAAATTGTTTTGATGACGCTGACGATTTATGGTTTAGATATATATTCCCTGATCGGAACATTCTTCAACGGATGGATATTCAATCATTTTTCTTTTGCCCATGTCAGCATAGTCTGTTTCTACTGAATACGGAATTTGTATCAAGAATAGTTCACAGACAGTTCACATTAAGTCGTATTTAATTCAGACAACAATGATATTCAACATTTTGCTCTGAGAAAACGCACTTTCGTATGTACTGCTTTGCCGACCATTTAATAATTCAAATATTTTCTCTTTTGTATATTTTATTTTTTGCGAGCTGTTCTTTCTGTCACTCTTATCTTTCTTTTCTAGTTTTACTTCGGTAAGACACTTGATCAGCCTGTAACCATAATTGTTTATTTTGATGATGCTTAAAGAGCTTCAAATTTACGTGTTTAAAATCATCCATGGTCTATGGTCACTCACAATGTCTGACTTCCCATATATATATATATATATATATATATATATATATATATATATATATATATATAAAAGTTGAAACATTTACCCTGTACTTTTGCAACAAATAGGAGAATAACAACATGCATTATTGTCTACTAAACTCACCACTATATTATGCTTATACACTGGAGCGTGTTATAGTAAATTTATAGTTTATTTTCTCCCGAGAAGATCTCCGAAAAACATACTACATAAAGGTGGTAGCAAAAACCTTTCTCACTATAACTTTACTACTGTCACCCTTTCTATCAACACCGAGCACTAATAAACACAACTATTTAAAAACTTATTATTTACTATTCGTCCTTTATTAATTTACTACATGATATAATACATCACACACACATTTAATGGACGCTGATACCGCTGATTTCTGAGAATATCGGATTACGATATTTCTACCTATTACGTATACAGTTATATTCATTCCGGTTTCTACGGAATACATTTAACGAATATAATTAGGTGTATTGTCATGTTATGAAAAATGGCGGCGACCACCTCATCAGCGAATCGACTTTAGACATTTCCCTTATAATGTTCGTTTGATTCAGGTATAATTTAAAACATAACAACTTTAAGGTTTCCAAATACTTACAGAGTAAAACGAACTGCAGTGTAAATTTCAACAACATTCAATTGTTGCTACCGATTCCATGGAAGCTCGTAATATCAGTTACTCTTCGTGTTTTCCTTTTCACAGTAGGTATTCTTCTTTTTTATTTGTAAAGAGGTATTCACGTAAGACCTTTTTTATTCTCTCTCTCACACTCTCGCTCTATCTACACTACTTCGCTATCTCTTTCTCTCTCTGTCTGTCTCTCTCTCTCTCTCTCTCTCTCTCTCTCTCTATATATATATATATATATATATATATATACATTATTTTGGCAACATTTTCTAAGAAAACGTGTTTACATTATCGCACCCAAAAACATTACGAAGATACGTTCTTTTTCCTGCTCACATACGATTTAAATTAGCATCCGTCGACTTTTGTAAGTATATTTTGTTCATGACGAATAAGATTTATTTACATGAGTTGCGGCTGTTAAAAGGAACACAGATCGACATCGCTAAAACTCCTAATGATAATGTGACATGTTAGCGTTCCCTCGTCATTACGTTACTAAAATAGTAATTAATCAACACCTTAATTTGCGCAATTCAAATAAAATATGATTACAGTTTTTCTTAATTATTACATAATATATATTAATTTTACGTGATTAAACTAACATGTACATGTGTTACACATGGTCCACTTTCAGTCACATTTAACTTCCAACGAAGAAAGAGTTAGACACAACATAAGTTCTTACTGCGTCGAAAATCCACCAACATAAATGACCATGTACGCATTGTAAAATGATTTATTCTTATTCGTTGTGTTGTGCCGTCTGTTGGTTTCTGCCGATTCATGAAGGTTCATGAGAGGATTTGTGTTTTCTAGCATAGCTGGTCTGTTCCTCAAAGCTTCTGTTTTAGCAACTACATAATTCTTAACTGATGAATTTTTACTCGATCTGCTCGCACAGGTTCCACAGCCCAAATCTCGAAAACGTTTGTCTTCAACAACAAGTGACGTCACTTCCTTTTGTTCGGTGACAACTAATCATCTAACTCGCTTTTAGCCTAACCCCGCTGACCCCAAATGTTTCATCACGGCTAAATGCTTAAGATCTACTGTTGCTGTAAATCCACGAACATAAATAAACATTTACGCATTCGGCAAGGATTTGCTTTCAATGACGGACGAGAGAATAGATAGCAGCCCGACACGAAACAAGTAATATTTTCAATAATCAGTCAGTAAAAGAAAATATTCTTCTACAATGTAGCAATTTCTATATTTTTAAAATTCTCTATGGTCCATGGTCACTCACAATATCTGACTTCCCATATATATATATATATATATATATATATATATATATATATATATATATATATATATATATATATATATATATATATATAACTTGAAACAACTTAGTGAAGAAGAGGAAAATAGGTTCGTACTTTGTCTTGATTACCGAGAAGTAAACAAAAAAATCAGCAGACTTTTTAAAATCATCTTTTTTCCTACGCGGTTGAAAATTGACTTTTCCAAACATTCGTTTTGAAATTAATTCGTCATTGGAAAACGTTTTAATACTTTTTCGTAACGATAGAGATTTAGAAAAACACCTTGCTTGTTATAATTCAATACTTTTATTTCTTGCTTTCTTGTTAAACAAATAACTCGAAAGTCCTTTTCCTTCAGAAATTTCAACAATTCCAATTTTAGACAAACACCTAAGTTTTCGTTGCTGATTTTTCCATTCGTCTCACGTCTGGTTGATTTTCGTTTTTTGAGTCGATTAAATCGATCTAAAGGGAATATGTAGGACTTAATACATTCAAATATCTTGTCTCCAGGTTTGTGGAATGTAGATTTCGAATCCTTGCTTTCTGTTTATGTGACACAAGTTTGGATGATGTTCGAATAAAAAACTTTTAACGCTTGTGTTGTGAGATGTAGTGCTCGAATCATTGCCGCCAGTATTGTTGCAATGTAGATCTAGAAATACTCCGTCGCTAGTGTTGTGACATTGCAGGCCGGTAATAATAAAGACAAACATAGTAGTATAATAAACACAAGTGTATTAAAAATAAGTATATCACAGGAGTACACGTCATGAACCTGCGGAGATTACTGCTACAATTCGCTGCCCAATGTCGCTTAGATGTTACTGTATTTATTGTGTCTGGGTGAGTCCATTTATTCCTGAAATAGGTAGATAAACTTACACCATAACAGTCTCTTAGCGTAAAAATAGTTTCAAGCAGAATATGATTTTAGTAAACCGGACATTTTGCAACCGTAAGCAAACTTTTCAAGGTTAATTTAACAGGTTTTCATTGTCTACAATATAGACCGAGTCGTCAGAATCAACAATTAATAGAAGTGAAGTTATCGCCAAAAGTATGACTTTTACTTTCTGTGACCTTATCATTTCTTTTAACCTAAATTTCACGAAATTAAATCAGTTATGAGTTAGACCATGACGAATATTTTGATCAAATTAAAATAGCATATATAAGTGGGGACAAATGTTAAGTTCATACCTTTTTGCAACGGATGTATGAATGTAGGCCAACCTGTATCCGTATCCAAAGACCATCACATGCTGTGACAAATTCGACCGCAAACATAACCTTCTTGGATGAGGTAACAAAATGCATGCGATCGACTCATTCCCAGGTAAATGATTCTGGCTTGTCTGTTTTACGGCATATCAAGCTATTTCGTCCATTTTATGGCAAAACAAAATAAGTATAGTTACGTTTACATGGGTCAAATGTGGGTCCACACCGTTGCTCAACGAATGTAGGAATGAAAACCAACCCTGAACCTCAAGACATCTGAATTCACATCCATCGCTTTTACTAAATATTTGCATCGGACATTTTCTAATGAAGAACAAAAAACGTAACTTTTAGAATTTCTGTTATATGTGTCATCTCTTCTTCCTTTATCTTCCAGCTCTGAACTGTTCCGTGTGGCTGCTCGTTTCTACTTTCATTTTATCGGAGAATGTGTTCGCTTCACCAATGATGAACGGAATGCGTCCTTACTTCAACAGGGAAAGCGAGTATAACCTAAACAGGACCAGGAGATCGGTAACAAACGCAATAATATAAATTTGAGTATCGATTATATTACAGCAATTATTGTATCGTTTGCAGATTTAGTCATTCTTTCTTTATATTAGTAGATCTATTAATAGTGTACACCTTGCGTGAAAAATAAGGAAAACATCATGCTTCGCCAGTGTTTGCACTCTCTATTTATCTATATATATTCTTAAAATGATATCAAATTATAGGATTACGTGTCTAATCTTATTTTCCATATAAAAGTATTATTATCTTCATTTTTGATGATCTAAAAACACCATCCGTATACCTTTTATTGTAGAATAGAGGATTTATTTGTTGAATACATTTTATGGCGATGTAAGTTTTAGGTGTTTGTTTTACCACCTATGTGGTTTCTCGCTTATCCTCACAACAATTAGGTTGTCTGGGTTGGCGATGACTATTAAAAGGCACAAGTTTAACATTTTGAAATTTCGCGTGGCGGGTGAAAGCAAATCTATTTTGTCATTCTCTATCTAACTCCCACACTCACTTACCGTACGTCCGATATCCAACCCCTATAACCTTCGCTCTCCAACTGAATACACTCCAGCACAAGCCGCTTCTTATTATAAACACTTTACAGACACATTTAGACAATAGTCGCACGTCTACATAAAAAAAAACCAACTGACAACATGTCGAAATAAGGTACGCCATGACCAAACTTTCGAATTAACGCTCACGTGAACGCTAGGAACGCGAAAAATCAACAGCGGCGTTAGCTGCAGTGATCATCTTGTGAATAAAATGTTCCGAAAAATACAGCTTTGCCATATTTGATATAGCCTAGAACTAAATATTTTAGATGTAAATACGGAAGCTTTAACTCTTGATAGAAAGTAAATCGAACAGTAAACGGAAACTAAGAACATCGGTGGAATTTCGACTCAACAATCGCGGAAAAACTGTGGTTTTTGGTTCACGGAGAAATTCAACCTTCAGAAAAATGTGTGCATTTATTCGCTTTATGCCCGTCAGATGCATAGAAGATTTACCAGGCATCGACGTCGATATTGTGCACATCGTAATATTTAGCGAAAATTGACAATTATTTCTTTGTGGAGAGTGTTTGACAGAAGTAACACCGCTAATCTCGCAATAAATTTAGTGGACACCCAATTCTGCAATGTCGCAGTAAAGTGCATATGCCATGTAGCGAGACAGAGTAGAGGATGACCACTTCAGTCGAAAATTCTAGATAGCGATCAATATCCCGTTCTGAGTAATGTCCGACAGCTGAAAAGAATAATATTAAGTCAGCTTCAGTGCAACCTACTGTTTGTTATGCAGACAACAACCAAGTAAATTTTGTACACAAAATGTAAAAATCAGCCGCAGATTCGTATCTTGGAGCTTAGCCGCACACGAATACAACTTGCCGATTGAAAATCTTGAGGCAATCAACAATAATTGTTCAGACGCTTTTTCCTGCATTTAAAACATCTGTCCGTTTAAAAAAATCAGATTAATCTTTTTTTATTATTATTAATTTGATGTGACATTCTCAACGCGTCTTTAAAGAAAAAATAATAACAAAAAAAACAAAAAAACTCGACAACAGATGCGTAAACGTAGTAATCAAACTTATTTCGCCATTCTCTATGCAACTTCCATTGTATGACTTACCGTATGTCGATCTGCTATCATTATAAGCCCGTCTTCTTTACACTAAATGACAGCACCCTCTGCTTGCTACTCTCTCCTCTAATTATAAACGCCCGACACAAATGTTTAAATACAATGGTCGCGTCTACGAAACAACAAAAACTTATATATATATATATATATATATATATATATATATACATATATATATATATATATATATATATATATATATATATATAAATGAAGAAGAATGGAAAAGAATTCCTTTCCATTCTTCTTCATTTCTACCTGCTCTATCTTGGATATTGAGCTGTATAATCTTCACAATAGGTTTTTACCTTTCCTAAAAGTTCGCTTTTAGTACACCTCTTTATATATATATATATATATATATATATATATATATATATATATATATATATATATATATATAGATAAATAAAAATGGAGGAAAAATTATCCGACGAAATGAAAAATGGAAAAGGAAAGCCAAAGACTATGTTATTTATGTATGCATCAACATTTACGGAGACAAACAAAATAATCTATCGTCACAATTGAAAGATCAATATATTGGATTGTTCAATAAACTCACAAAACTAAGGGTGAAAATTCAAGTTATACAATTTAAAATATACATTAAATCACCCGAAGTAAAAAACAAGAAGGGATCTCATTATACTTAAATAATGCCTTCTTTGTTTTTGAACTGATAATGCTCTCGTAAATATTTTAATCATATTTATATATATATATATATATATATATATATATATATATATATATCCATTGACTTGGGGTCCCCCCCATTTTACGGTCATCAATAATTAAGTTGATATGCATGTGTTTAAACGACCCCCATCACTTTTTAGGAGAAGCCCTCCCATTTTTATAACTGTCCGGCCGGCCCTGATATATATATATATATATATATATATATATATATATATATATATATATATTAGTACTTCATGTATCCACATAAAATATTATAAGATGATATAATTTTTTATGTATCAGTTTTCAGTATTTACTTCAACAGTGCTCGATACGTAAGTAGAGCTAGGTAGTAAGCAATGAAAATATATATGGCAATCAAGCTACACAGAGGCTCCCGTGTTTCATCCCCGGGAGGAATCGTCAGGCTAAAGGCAAAACTGACTCCATGCATTAAGCCTGACGATTCCCCCCGGGGATGAAACACGGGAGCCTCTGTGTAGCTTGATTGCCATATATATTTTCATTGCTTACTATATATATATATATATATATATATATATATATATATATATATATATATATATATATATTTACTTCAACAGTGTTCGATAGGTAAGTAGAGCTACGTAGTGAATTATGAAAATATATTTATAGCAATTTAGCTACACAGATGCTCCTGCGTTTTATCCCCAGGGGAATCATCAGGCTAAAATACATGGAGTCAGTTTTGCCGAGTGTAGCTTAATTGCCAGAAATATAATTTAATAACTTACTCTATATATATATATATATATATATATATATATATATAGTCAATAACAATTATGCATCTAAAATATCAGCTGAAATTTTAGCAAAAGAGACACCATTTTTTAAAGGGACGTTGTTTTCATAAAAAGCATCGTTTTATGAAAATATGAGTTTAATAATTGCCAGTGTTCAACATAAACCACTATCATTCTAGATCTCTAATAACTACTAGCTAGTTCCGCAAAAATTATGAAATGTTCATATAAGTAACTGCCGCTCAGAAATCCCAAGATTGGATTGAAATAAACAATCAGAGACGACCGGTGAGAGTCGACAAATAGACTACAGAAGAATGAACAAAGAGAAAAACAGTGCGAAAATTTATGAGTAAAGAGGACTAGCATACGTTATTGATAGTATCACTGTTCGCTTAGTATTATTAGACTTTGTATGTATTCAGAAGCGCCGGTGAACCTACCAAATTATTAGGTAATGAAGAAGTTTTGATTCAGCCAAATCTCATTTATTATTGTTGTACTATGTTGTTGGCACTATAATAAAGTACTTTTCTACAAGGTAGTTAAAAAATAAATCCCAAGGATAAATCTTATATTTAATTGAAGAATATAATAGAAGTGATCTACTTGACAAGCAAAATCTTATTGTCTTGAATGAGATTAAAAATGTGCAAACAAATAAGAATAACAAAATTGATGTCACTTAATCGCGAGCATGTAGCAGTTACCTCCTCTTTTCACACATAACTGCACCGGCTGGCCGTTAGGTGTCACTTATTCACCGACAGGTGGCGCTGAAAAGCGACACCAGAGTTATCTGCCCTTCTTGGTATAAAAGCCGGTGTAAACACAAAAATCACCCTCTTATTCATTCAATCCGCCTCGCAGAGACGACCCCTCGGCACAGCTTGGACGCATCGCCGAGAGCACCGACGAGGAACCTGTACCAGCTTTTTCTCCTGCTACCGTTCTCTCACTCAAAGACTACTACCATCTTCACTTGAAGTAACCCCACGGGCAGCCCGGAGAACCATTACATTTTTCCTCTTCCTCAACCGGACACCGTCCAACTCTCTCTTCTACCTATACCAAACGCTATAGGTATCCTTGAGTCAATAAAACCCTCTTTTTTATTGACTGTTACTCAGTTGTTCATTCAATTCATTTCGTGCGATAAAAGTAAGGAATGGACAAACTATCGTTTCCATTACAAGCATACAGACCGCTATGTATCATTCATATTATTTATTAATTTTGTTTGTGTTTATAAATTCGTCGCTAGAATTTTATGGGGAGGATGACGCCATCCGGTTTATTTTTTCTATTCATAGATCGGTATTAAATTAGGGGTGAGACGTAATGGGTGAAAAATTCAGAAGGTGCAGGCTAAAAATAGCCGTTAGGGCTCCACGGGATTCAAATTCCATCATTTTTCGATGAAAAAGTGGTTTCATGCGACATTTCAGGTCCTAAAACATCCTCAAACGCTATGAATGGATATCAATCTGATATAGTACTTTAATTAAGACCATTTTCAGGCTGTGAAAAGTTTTCATGAATGTAAAATAGCCAAAAACTTATGGCCTGCACCTTCTGCGGTTTTAACATTTTTTTAAAATTTATTTTGTTTGTGTTTACAAATTCGTTGCTGGAATTTTATGTGGAGAATGACGTCATCCGGTTTGTTTTTTCTATTTAGATTGGTATTAAATAAGTGAATTAATGTTACCTGCTTCTAAGAACATACTATTAACTTGAGAGCCAATAAGCAGAGTGAGCGTATATGTGTCGTTTTCCTTCCCAACCTGATCCACGAACATTATTCGAATCAAAGATGGCGGATGGTGAACGATCACCATCGTCAGCGTTGCCGCCACTGACCTCGTTCAACGACAAATTTGCTTCCGGTTGAGGAGGCATGGGGTAAATTAATTGGCGAGTGCCTCTTGTGAAACACTTGTAATTGATCTGGGATTTTAAGTGTTCATGTAACATTAACATAACATCGATTAATTCAAATAAGCCGAATCTTTACGCCTATTTTAACTCATCCATACACTGCATTAGAGTTTCATATTCGAAACGTGAGAAGTGTTACTTTTACTGCGATAATAAGTGTTGTATTTGGATATTTATTTATTTATTTATTTTCATGTACAGGAAATAAGTACAACATCAGTACCGTCGGTTTCAAGCTCAGAAGAACTTAGCAATCCGGCTAACAACAGCCTATGTTGTCACCTGTTACAAAAATGTGAATTCACGTATCACTCTCGTTTGGAAACATTATTTGCTTTAGAGTTTTATGTATATTTGTTTAAAATGTGTTATACATATATATATATGTATATAAATAAATATATATATATATGTATATAAATAAATATATATATATATATATATGTATATAAATATATATATATATATGTATATAAATAAATATATATATGTATATAAATAAATATATATATATATGTATATAAATAAATATATATATATATGTATATAAATAAATAAATATATATATATATATATAATAAATATATATATATATGTATATAAATAAATATATATATGTATGTAAATAAATATATATATATATGTGTGTATATAAATATTTATATATATATATGTGTGTATATACATATATATATGTGTGTATATACATATATATATATATATATATGTATGTATATAAATAAATATATATATATATATGTATATATATATATGAAGTAGAATGGAAAGGAATTAGAGAAGCAAAAGCCAAATAAAATGAATTTTATTTGGCTTTTTCTTCTCTAATTCCTTTCCATTCTTCTTCATATCTACCTGCTCTATTCTGGATATTGAGCTGTATACTCTTCACAATAGGTTTTACATTTCTCTAAAAGTTCGCTTTTAATACACCATTTCATATATATATGTATATATATATATATATATATATATATATATATATATATATGTATATAAATATATATATATATGTATATATATGTATATGTATATAAATAAATATATATATATATATATATATATATAAATAAATATATATATAGTTCTATATGTATATATATATATGTATATAAATAAATATATATATATATATGTATGTAAATAAATATATATATGTATATATATATATATATATGTATATATATGTATATAAATATATATATATATATATATATATATATATATATATATATATATATATATATATATATATATATCGTGCACACGGTACTAAAATATCCATGACAATCTTTCTATTTCCAGTGCCTAGGATTATATGCCGGTTGCGCTAATGCTCAAAATAATTGCTGTCCTGGTTTTACTTGTCGTAATCGTGTTTATTTGGCTAAGATTCTACCTAAAGCATGCTTGCTTAAGTAAACCATTGGGCGGAAACATGGTCCAGTGTAATCGCTGCGAAACCTTTGAACTTTTGTCAAAATTAGAAGGTTCCAGTTAGCTGCGTCCCGACATAATTGTACGAATTACTTTTACTGATTAAACAGACAATCAAAAAAAACATGTTCGCTTTTTTCATTTCAACTATTTTTCAGATGCGGACAAACTTCTATGAAATAATTTGCAGAAGGGATCCGCCCCATCCAATAAAATATCCTCTACTCCCATCTCAAAATACAGACAAAACGCGGGAGAAAACGTCTTATTATTTATTACAGAAAATGTAATCCATTCATGTATGGAATATTTTTCTCTTATATTTCTTCTACCACATAAACTGACACAATAGTTGTACACTATTTCGCGATGCTTTCCAAAGTGGTATTTATTCTGCATTTTACGGTCAGAAATAATAGTTTAATTGACCTCCACATTGAGACCTTGACTCTAATCTTAATCATGACCTTGATTCTAACGCTAACGTAACCCTAACCTGACTCAGGTTAAGACAGAACTAACCAAGTAGATGAAAAGCGTGTGCGCACACTGCAAATGTCTGGCCGGCTATTTATTTTTCTTCTATAAATTATCCCTTTTCTACATGACAATATGTACGTCAATTGTTTTAAAACATATAAGTGCTTTACCCTCTGACAAGGAGGTTATGTTTCGGTCGAGTTTATTTGTTCTTTATGGACTATGTGTTTTTGTGTGTACAGCCTAGTGTTCACGATCTACTGCAGATATTACGACGGTCATCTCTGAACGCATGTATCATACACTCGACAAGGCACAAATAAGCAGTAGCGCTTGATATATCCAAGGCCTTTGACAAGGTATTTCCTAAAGGGGTTCTCCTGAAAATTCGCTCATACGATATTACTGGGAAATTACTTAATATAATTAGATCCTTCCTAAACAAAAGAAAAATCCAGGTTGTCCTCGATGGCCGTTCATCTAAGCAACATGACGTAAATGATGTTTTACTCCAGGAATCTATCGTTGCACCTTTGTTGTTGCTGATCTATATAAACGATGTCCCTGATGACATAGAGGCTGAGAGTGGTATATTTGTTGATGACACCACGCTTTACTCTCGCAATGATGGCAAAACAGACGCGATCATATCCGAGGTAATGGCTGAATTCTTAGAAAATGACCTCCACGCTGTAGTGGATTGGGGTCATAAATGGTTGGTAACTTTTAATGCCGCAAATACAAAGCTTCTTTCCTTAAATAACTACAAGAAACCTCTCCAACCACCGATTTTCATGACAAATAACACCTTACATGAGAGTTCATCATTCAAACTCTTCGGCCTAACCTTCACAGGTAACATGAATTGGAACAAATACATTAAGAAATTGCCAAGGCTACTACAAAGAAAGTTGGCTCCCTCTACCGTGTTAGTAAACTCCTCACACTTGACATTATCCTGTATCTCTACAAAGCCACCATCCATCCATGCATGGAGTATTGTTGCCACATCTGAACTGGTGCATCATCTACTACTCTCTCCTTTCATTGACAAGGTAAAAAAAGAGTCGTCAACATAATAGGTCCCTCACTGTCAAGTAAGCTCAAGTCCCTGTCCCATCGCCGCAATGTACCATCCTTGTGCTTGTTTTACGAATAATTCAATGGATAATGCTCCGATAAATTGACTACTCTGGTTTCCCCTCAACGTAAATTCACTAGACCAACTCGACAGTCAACCAAATCCCATTAATCCACTGTGGAGGTCCCCAGATGCCGGAGATCCTTCAACTAAAATAGCTGATTTTCTCTTCTGCTGGACTCTGGAATTTCCTACCTGAAACCTGTTTCCCCGACAGTACTGACATGCAGAAATTTTAAACTAATGTAAACAGACATCTCGCTGCGCAGATCCAAATTTAGTTTGACCCCCCCCCCAACAAAAAAACATCCGCATTATATGATGTAAGTTAAACTTTTGAATGTTTACATCATCTTTGAATTATATAATTGTAAAAATGAATTTTAGTGCTCACATAAAGTTTTCATTATTTGATTCTCTTAAGATTGCAACAATTCACGTCATATCTGAATTATATAATTAACATAGGATTTCGACTTTTTACATAATCTGTGCATTATATAATTTTACTTTAGATTTTCTCTGTTTTCATCATCTCTGCATGATATAACTTTACCTCCGATTTCGACTAATTATATCATCTCCGCATCTGAATTATTTTATTTTACTTAAAATTTCGGCAATTTACAATATCTCTTCATTATAAAATAGTTCTTATAATTTCGACTTGTTATATCATTTCTGCATTATATAATTTGAATCAGGATGTCGACAGTTTAAGTCATCTCTGCATTATATGATTTGACTGAAGGATCCGACTGTTTACATAATCTTCGCATTATATAGTTTATATTTTCATTTCAACTGTTTTTACAATATCTTCATTATATGAATTTACTAAAGATTTCGACTCTTGACATCATCTCTGCATTATATAATTTTTACTTTGGATTTCGACTGTTTCTTATTATATATGCATTTGTGAAAACAATAGCGGAGCATAATTATTTATTCCTTTAACTTTACTGATTGAGATGGTCTTTTTGTAAGAATTCAAATATTGGTGCAAACAATGGCGGAGCATAATTATTTCTTCCTTTAAGGAGGAGGTAATACCTGGGAGAAGGGTACCATGAAAACAAAACAGACACTACATTACTTCCACACCTCTAAAAAAGAAGGAGGTAATGCCTGGGATGATTGTATCATGACAACAGAACAGATACGACACTACCTTCACATCTCTCAAAAAAGAGGGGGTAATACCTGGGAGAACGGTCTCATGACAACAGACCAGACACTACACTACCTCCACACCTCTCAAAAAGGCGTAGGTAATACCTGGGAGAAGGGTATCATGAAAACAGAACCGATACAGCACTTCCTACACATATCTCAAAGAAGGGGGAGGTACTGCATGAAAAGATAATATCATGATAACAGAACGGGCGTGGGGAGGAAGGTAGAGGGAAGGAACATTAGCGTCTATTAATTAAGAAAGAAAGGTACAAAGTGTGGGAGTGAGAGGAAAAGAAGAAAGAAAGGAAAAAATGGTTGTAGTGTGAGTGAATTTCTTACGGCACTCCGTTCCTCTGATGTCATTTCCGGTTAATCATGACTTGCATTATTTCTCAAATTATACATAATATCATTTGTTTCTTGTCAAATTAGTACATGATGATGTTTGAAAATGGTGGAAAATGCCTCTTCATTGAGGAAAAGTGCTCCGTTGACACCGAAAGCGTAATTTTTTTCTGATTCTGAGACAATAGACGTCCGGAGGCTGGCTGGTTCGAATGATGTCAACTGTATGATTGTTTGTTGGTATTCACGGACGAAAAGTGTTACATACATACATACATACATACATACACACAGACAGACAGACAGAAAGACATACATACATACATACATACAGACAGACAGGCAGACAAACAGACACACAGTTGAGATATATATAAGAGAAGATGTGCCCTAATGTATTTCTTACGTTTACAAAAATTGTTGTCGACTGACAGACGGCAAGCGTGACAGAAAACCTCTTCGTTATATTCTATGTAAGTAAATATGTGTGGCGGAAATGATGATCTTGAGCCAGAATCGAGCGGTGGGTGTGGCCCGGACTTACTTCATCCCCGCAGTAAGAGGGTCGGCCGGTGCCTGGCTTGCAGATGGAAAGGGCAATAAGTTTTGGCTTACTAGTTTTCTAGTGAGGATTGAACTCGCGACCTCGAAGTAACAAATCTACTGGTTGCTGCATAATAATACATGGATTCACCTTGACGACGAATAAAGTGCCAGCGGATTATGAATGTTCTAATTGGTTAAGCGGAATTAACTGAGTGAAAATCTGTTAACAAAAAATGGAAGAAAATCAGGAAAAGCGTGAAGTGAGTGTCGACAAAGGTTTTTAAAATTTACCCCAGGTTTCGTGCGTTGGATTTATTTCTTAGGAGCGACTCGCTACTTGGCCTCTTGTGCCCCTTTTTTGACCGGGGACTCTGTCTGTCCCCTGGGCAAGCCCCTTTTGGGAAACATAGTTCTTCACCCACCTGTTGGTTGATCACTCCTCTTCGGTGATTTGTATAGCCGCTCTTGGGCACTAATTGACATTATTTCATTCTTTTTTAAAGGTTTGTTCTGAGCCAAGGCACAACTTAAGCAGCTGGCCGGATTTGGTTGAACAGTTAGAGTCAAATCTAGCAAACGTTCTTCCATCTCCAAATCGGCCGGTTAGAGCAGGGTTCTGAACTGGTTTTATTTTCAATTTAAAAAAAAACATAATACGCGTTTTGTCTCTATTCTGCCGGGTCTGAGACTGGTGGATGACGCCCATTTCTCCTTCAAACAGCTGGAGTCAGATTGCGAAGTGAGGGTCCCCAGGTACGTCCACCATTCTTTATATATGGCTCTGAAACTCACCTTTCCAGTGGATGTCGGTCGCATTACCCGAGACGGACAGGTTAGGTCCGATTTACTAACGGGTAACAGGGCTAATCCTTGCGGCATCCTCGTAACGAAAGACTTCAGACCGGTGGATGACACTGATTACAGCAGATGGCCACGAAATTAGTTTTAGGAAGCCTGAACACGAGGGGCATGAGGTCTTTAAGAAAAGCTAAACGCATACTGGGGGACCTCATATCATTTCGCATAGATGTGGCTGCGTTTCAGGAAACTCACTATG
This sequence comes from Sepiola atlantica, assembly GCA_963556195.1. NCBI lineage: Eukaryota > Metazoa > Mollusca > Cephalopoda > Sepiida > Sepiolidae > Sepiola > Sepiola atlantica. The sequence goes on from OY744517.1 coordinate 225,959,296, forward strand.
ATTTGATCGAAGATCACCGACTGTTGTCGAAGCAGTTCGATGTTTTTTCAGCTTTCGGTTACCGTTGTGGTAGGGTAGTTTCCTTGTTAGTAAAATGCACCCTATCCGCAAGTGTAAACGTTGTTCATGCGGATGCTGATAACAGACTGGTCGTGGCCGATGTTGCCGTGAAAAATGCCGCATTTCGAATCTTCGCGGTTTATGCGCTCAATATCGCTCGGGAGAGGGCTCTCTTTTTCCGGGGGTTGGAGGTGTTACTCGGTTGTTCAGAGCGGTTAGTTTTACTGGGAGATTGGAATGCCATCCTTGATCCCAAAATATATGAGGTGGGTCTTGATCTGATGACTGAATGTGATCTTGTCGACAGGGTTCGTGTCGATCACCCGTGGCGGGAGTGGTGGACGTGACTTTCTAGCAGGCCTTCCTATCCAAGTACTTACTTTGATCGTTTTTTAGTGCGAAGTGGAAAAGTAGATGATCTCTCTTGTCCCACGTTCCACTGGTTAGCCCATTCTGACCACAGATTACTTGTGGTCAATTTGGAAATAGAACCTAACACCTATAAGTTAGCTCGGTACTGGAAGTTAAATGCCTCCTTACTGGAGATACGTGACTTCCGGGACAGGGTAACACTTAATTTTCAAAAGGGATTAGTGGGGGCGGTAACCGGGAGTAAGTGGTGGGTTAACGCTAAATGTGGCATTAGGAGCTTTTCTGTCAAATATAGCCAACGCCTCGCCTTCAAAAAGGCTGAAACAGAAATACGTTTAGAAAATACTCTGGCCCGGGCGGTGGAAGGATGGTTTTCCCTAGCCATACACCGAGCTAAGGGGACATGAAACGTTCGGCTTACGAGCGGTGTGAATGTCAGGGCTAGTTTAGAAAGAGTGTCCAACGAAGCCGTGAATGTTGACGCTGCAGAGAGTAGAGCTCCACTACGTCGGAATTCGGACGGTTATATTTGTCAAATTAACAGCCCGGAAGGACACCCAACTGTGCAGACTGCGCGTCGAGGAGGCGGCTCGAGCGGCTAGTTGTGATGGGCGCGTTACGGAATGTGAGGTTCTGGCCGTGTTTAAGCAGGTCGGCTACGACAAATCTCCGGGACTTGATAGTTTGCCCTTTTAATGTTTCTTGAAGCTGTCGCACATGTTCATACCTATTCTGACGAATGTGTTCAACCACTGGTTTGCACAGAGTTCTATCCCTGGTCAAGTAACCAGGGGAGTGATCACATTGCTTAGGAAAAAGGGCGAGCATGTTGGGGGTTTAGATGACTATAGGCCCATCACTCTGTTAAATACATATTTAATGATTTTGGCCAGAGTTCTTCCAAGTCGGTTGCAGGCTGTTATTGGTGAATTGATTGAACCTGATCAGAATTATGCTGTGAAAGGGGAGATCGATTCAGAACAACTTGCATCTGATACGCACGATCTTAGAGGGGTTCGAAGACAACACCGAAGCCGCGCTGATAAATTTAGATAAGTCCAAAGCTTTTGATAGGGTCGACCATCGGTTCTTGGGATCTGTTTCAGAGGCCGCCGGTTGTACACCGGACTTCCGTAGATGGATTTCCATGCTGTATCGCAGCCCGACAGAAATGGTGCAGGTAAACGGGATGCGATCGGAATCGTTTGCTGTTTCTCTGTCGGTACGTCAGGGGTGTCCGTTGTCTCCTCTCCTCTACGTTCTTGCGTTGGAACCCTTCCTGCGCCAGCTGATCCAAGAGGTGGCTGGAGTGGCCCTACGCGGTATCGCTCTACCTGGTGGTACAAGAGCCATGGTTTCCGCGTATGCCGATTATATTACAGTATTTGTCTCGAGATATCTCCACGGTAACTAAGGCACTCAAAAGGTATGAAGATGTTACAGGGTCCATGGTCAACCTTAGCAAATCCAATGGCCTAAAATTGTCTGCCTGGAAGTGAGCGGCTGTGCTGCCGGACGTTTTGATAAGAACTGGTCGGAAGTACAGTCTAAGGTCGAAGCTTTTGTAAGGATTTGGCTTCGAAGGGGGCTTTCCTTTGAAGGCCAAGCTGAGGCGTGCGTCACGTACGTCTTTCCTCTTATCTTTTACCGATTAGCTGTACTCCCTCTGCCTGCGGACCGCTTGGCGGCTTAGACGCGTATGCTTTTCTCGCTTTTGTGGGAGGAGAAAAAGCCGCTAGTCTGTAGACAGGTCTGTATTCAACGTCCTGATGTTGGGGGCTTGGGAATGTCCGACTTGGCGAGCCATTTATATTTTGTTAGGTTAACATTCCTGAGTAGAACTTTGACAGAAGAGTCCGCATGGGGCCCTTGCTGTGTAGAAGGCTTTTTCGAACCTCATCCCTGACCACTTTGCTTAATGCCGTCGTAAGCCTAGGTGCCAATCACGGTTCATCAACGAATGCCGAACTGGTCTCAGAGTCCTGCCGGTGTCCAGTGACCTCGCCCGGTCTAGAAAAACACTATATCGGGAGTTAGTGGTGGGGACCGTTTTGGATCCACTTGGGGGCGGCTTGGATTGTCGGAAGAGGAGGTTCGCTCTCAGTGGAATTGGGCGCCAGGCCGCAGTTATCTAACCTATACTGAGTTTTAACTAACCTGACGATTGGTTTGAAATGTAGTACCCCTTAAGGGCATACGCTTCAGTGTTGGTTTAAACATAGACCCTTTTTGTCCACGTTGCGAAGATGGTGAAATTAAAACGGTCAACCACGCCTGTCTCAACTGCTGCAAGCTGCGTTAATATTGGGCGTATGTAAACGAGGTGATGGCTCTCATCGTTCCCGAGCGGGTTACGTACCTGGACTTATCATCCGTTGTCTTCAACATGGACCCCTTGTGGCCCAGGGAGAAACGAATGGTGTTGCGTGCGATTTTAGCCGTAGCTAGACTCGTAGTGTGGTCTTCACACTTAGACATAGGGAGTGGTGGGGTGCCGCTTTCTCATTACTATTTAATTTCGTATTTTAAGCATCAACTTAAAATCAAAATTAAATGTGATAGAAGGAGGTTACCCTTCTCGCTATTTAGAAGTAGGTGGATACACACCGCTAGTTTATGTGTGTTCATACGGAACAGAATTGAGTTCGTGTTCCCCGCCTTAGTATGGCACACGCCGACCGTGAGTATTTATTTTTGAAAAGGTTTGTCATAAATATCCAATTGTTGGATCAGTACCTATAGCTAGTAGTACAAATGAGTCCTATGTCCCCATCTTTATTTTAGGTGCCCGCTCCCCTATATACTTTATCGCTGGCCTGCCCTAATGGAATTTATCCTTGAGGACACCGCACTTTCCTTAAAAACCCTACCTAATATTTATTTTGTCCCCCTAGGTAACGCCCACTCCAACTTATGAGCTGACTCTCTTGCTTTCGGTTGTTCCGGAAGACAGCGAGCAGTTCATAACTTAGATAGGATGGTACGGTCCTACTAACTTACCATAATTAGCATTTTATTGTGTTCTTTATTTTTATATCTCTTTTATTTTTATTTATTTTGGGGGATTTTGTAAGGCTAAGTTTTTGTTCTTCCACTCCCAATCATCAAACTCTGTACATATTTCTTTTGTAAATTAAAATCATGAAACAACCTAGGGTATTTTAAGTAGATTAAGTCCATAGAGTAAATGTGGTGTTGTGGTGATTGAAACTAGTGTTTAGGGCATATACTATTGGACGCACCCCGACCCTCATTTTCCCCCATACCCGTTATTGGCCTTGTGCCACAACTTTTATTATATGTTATTGTAAAAGAGATAAATAAAGAGAAGTGAGTGTCGACAAAGGTTTTTAAAATTCGCCCCAGGATTCGTGCGTTGGATTTATTTCTTGGGAGCGACCCGCTACTTGGCCTCTTTTGCCCCTTGTTTGACCGGGGACTCTCTCTGTCTCCTGGGTAAGCCCCCCTTTGGGTACCATTGTTTTTCACCCCCCTTTTGGGTGATCACCCCTCTTAGGTGATATGTACATCCCCTCTTGGGCACTAAGTGACATTATTTCCTTCTTTTTTGCAGGTTTGTTCTGAGCCAAGGCACAACTTAAGCAGCTGGCCGGATTTGGTTGAACAGCTAGAGTCAAATCTAGCAAACGGTATTCCATCTCCAAATCGGCGGGTTTGAGTCGGGTTCAGAACTGGTTATATTTTCATTTAAAAAAATTTAAAAAAACATAATACGCGTTTTGTCTCAATTCTGTTGTTGTGCAGGGCAAAACGGAAGAGGGAAGAACTGGACCGAGCTCCGGTGAAGGCTTAGATCCTAGCTCGGGCTCTGGTTCGCAGATGCCTAAACACATCTGGGGACCGGAGTAGGCCAAGACTTCATATACGGGATTGACGCCTTAAGCGACATGCCCAGTATCTCTGTCAGTGCTGCCACCCCCGCATTGTAAGTAGATCGGAGCTTGCCGCCTTCTACGGCAGCTCTGCCTACGTTTTCAACGCTGCTGACTCCAGCAACGTAGGTCTTAGTCCAGCTGGGAGACGCGATCTGGGTCGGTGGGATATACTCCCCATCACACCAGTTGGTCGATGGGCTTACCCCGTCAGCCCGCCTGCTCGCAGGAGGAAAAGTCACCTGCCTGCAGGATTGAGGCATGCCAGGTCGGTGGAGCTCCAAAAGGAGGGAGCCACAGATCCAGATCAGCCGCCAGAGACAAGCGACCGGGAGTTGCTCAGATTCGAATGGTCCAAATGAACTATGAGCTGTTTGGAGATCTAGTTACCAACAGTAGCAGTAGCAGCCGCAGCAGCAGCAGCAACAACATGATGGCCCCAAACAAAAGCCCAACCAAAACCGGTTAACGAAAATCCAGACCGAGGACGAAGGGGGTCGCTAGAGCAGAAATAAAATCTGAAGCAGTTGGTGCAAAAGGGGAGGTGGGACAAAGTGTGCCACTCCAAAAGTGTTCAATCCTTTGGCATTTCCGAAAGAGTGGCCGTCCCTCCTTCATACTCAAAGTGTGTCCAGTCAGGACAGGACCAACCGTCCCTGGCAGAAGACGCCGCCTGCATCACCACCATCACCGGTAGTATCAGCATATCCTGCTCTCTCAGCAACTGAGGACAAGTGGGGACCCCAGTCTTAGCTAAGCCTCGAAGAGTACTGTCGGTTGTTTGATGAAAAATACAAACAATTGACCGACGGTAACAACATCAAAGTAGCTCCAAGTACGGTGGATCAACTAGCCAGAAGAATAGTATCGCTAGTCACCATCGACACCAAAACCAAGGGGTTGGGTGGGGTCGACATTAATCAAATGGCGGACCTTCTGTGGGGACTCAAAGTCCCAGCATCTTATTTGTGCCGCAGAGGGTCTGCCACTTGGGATATTCTGCTTCCAAGTGAAGAGAAGCAGAACTATTGTCCAGTTAAACATCTCATTCTTGGAGTACTTGAGTAGGAGAAAGACGTTAGTTACCGTCCCCTGCTATATTAGCTCAGAACAGCTTGGTGCTATCCTAAGTCAGTATGAGGACGTCAAATCTATAGTACTGGTCCGTGCTCCCTGTAGCCTTATAGTAGGGGACTACAAATACAATATGAGAGTTGACCGATATGGCTTCGATAATATCGCACCTTTATTCAAGTGCGACATCTGGACGATAAGTGTAATCGTCGAGGGCAGGAGGCCACAGTGTTGGCATTGTGAGCAGAAAGGGCATATGGCGAAAGCCTGCGCAAAGAAATTTCCACCTAAGAAGACCCATTCTGCTCAGGGCCAGGGAGTGAAAGTGTAGTTAGTGGCACCAGTAGTTCCGCCACCAACGACCGGAGGGGGCACTGCAACGACATCCAAAGATGGCTGAAACAAGGTGGTGAAAGGTGGGAAGACCATCCTAACTAAGGAACAAGTTCCAGACCGGAAAAGTCCCCCTCCAAAAAGGTGCAGCCCCCGTGTAAAAAAGGGGGCGGCTACCCACAGAGTCGCGAAAGCGTGATCTTCCCACCATGGAGCTGAATGCTTCAACATCTGTCTTGGCAGCGACAACTAAAAGGAAGCAGCCGGTTTCCTTAACATCATCAGACTAAGAAGGGGAGAAAGAAGACAACAACAAGATGGAAGATGACGCTGGGCCGGCTGCAGAGACAGTGAAACAATAATCTAGAGAGTTGAAAATGGCCACACGAAAGGCTAAAAAAGTTAAAGAGGCGTGGCCCCCAACCCTCTGCCCCAACGTCTGAAAAGATGGCAATCTCTTGTGCTCAGACCCCCGAATCCCAAACCCCTACTCATTATGCTGAGCAGAAATCCCCCTCCCTTGTTGATTCTACCCCAGCCAACTCCCGCCCTCTGTTTCAAAATAAAGAGCCGGAGCCCAAAATTAGCAACAGGTATGCTTCTCCTTCCCTAGTGAGGAAAGATAAAAGACGAAAGCTCCCCTTTTGCCAGGGGACCAGATCTGCAAAGAAGATTCTCACCATGTCGCTGTCACTCTCAACCCGAGACAACTAAAAATCGTCCGGCCGCTGCATCTCCTCACCCAGACCTAGGGGCTGGATGTCAGCAAGCCCAACCATTTTCCACATGCCCCCATTATCATCACTTTTATCCGGAAGACCAAGGTAGGGCGGACCAAATCCCTTTGGAAAATGGTAGAGGCTGCCAAGGGGACAATTCCGGGTCTGAGACTGGTTGATGAAGCCCATGACTCCCTTAAACAGCTGAGGTCAGATTGCGAAGGGAGGTCCCTATGTACGTCCACCCTTCTTTTTATAGAGCCCTGAAACTCACCTTTCCATTGGATGTCGGAGGCATTACCTGAGACGGACGGGTTACGTCCGACTTACTAAAGGGTAACATGAATAATGCCTTCGCCATCCTCGTAACGAAATACTTCAGACTGGTGGTTAACACTGATTAGAGCAGATGGCCACGAAATTAGTTTTAGGAAGCCTGAATACGAGAGGCATGAGGTACTTAAGCAAAGTAAAACGCATACTGGGGGACCTCATGTCTTTTGACATAGATGTGGCTGCGTTACAGGAAACTCGCTATGATTCGATCGACGATCACTGACTTCTGTCGAAGCAGTTCGATGTTTTTTGAGCTTTCGGGGACCGTTGTGCTAGGGGAGTTTCCATGTTAGTATGACGCACCCTGTCCACAAGTGTAAACGTTGATCACGCGGATGTTGATAGCAGATGTTGCCGTGAAAAGTGGCGCATTTTGAATATTCGCGGTTTATGCGCTTAATATCGCTCGGGAGAGGGCTCTCTTTTTCCGGGGGTTGGAGGTGTTACTCGGTTGTTCAGAGCGGTTTATTTTAATGTGAGATTGTAATGCCATCCTTGATCCCAAAATAGATAAGGTGGGTGAGCCTTGAGGGGCTGGAGGATGTGAGATCAGCATTTCTGATCTGATGACAAAATGTGATCTGGTCGACAGGTTTCGTGTCGATCACCCGGAGCGGGAGTGTTGGACGTGCTTTCTAGCAGGCCTTCCTATCCAAGTAATTACTTGGATCGGTTGTTTGTGAGAAGAGGCAAAGTAGATTATATCTCTTGTCCCACGTTCCACTGGTTAGCCCATTCTGACCACAGATTACTTGTGGTCAATTTGGAAATAGCACCTAACACCCATATGTTAGCTCGGTACTGGAAGTTAAAGGCCTCCTTACTGGAGATACGTGACTTCCGGGACAGGGTAACACTTAATTTTCAAAAAGGATTAGTGGGGGCGGTAACCGGGAGTAAGTGGTGGGTTAACGCCAACTGTTGCATTAGGAGCTTTCCTGTCAAATATCGCAAACGGCTCGCTTTAAATAAGGTTGACACAGAAAAGCGTTTAGAAAATGAGCTGATCCGGGCGGTGGAAGCGGGGATCTCCTAGCCATAAACTTAGCAAAGAAGGACCTGAAACGTTCGGCTTACGAGCGTTATGAAGGTCAAGTAGTCAGGGCTAGTTTAGAAAGAGTGTCCTACGAAGCCGTGAATGTTGACGCTGCAGAGCGTAGAGATCCACTACGTCGCAATTCGGACGGGTATATTCGTCAAATTAACAGCCCGTAAGGACACACCCTTATGTTGGCTCGGGAGGTTTGTAAGGCGTTTCGGGAGCATTTCGCGGATCGCTTTACCCAACTGTCCAGACTCCGCGTCGAGGAGTTTGGCTACTATTCGGCCGGTTCGCCCCGCCTGTTGTGATGTGCGCGTTACATCATGTGAGGTCCTGGCTGTGTTGAAGCAGGTCGGCTACGACAAATCCCCGGGACGTGATTGTTTTCCCCATGAATTGTTCTTGAGGCTGTCGCACATGTTCGTACCTATTCTGACGGATGTGTTCAACCACTGGTTTTCACAGGGGTTCGAAGACAACACCGAAGCCGCGCTGATCAATTTAGATAAGTCCAAAGCTTTTGATAGGGTCGACCATCAGTTCTTGGGACCTATTTCAGAGGACGCCGGTTTAACACCGGACTTCCGCAGATGGATTTCCATGCTGTATCACAGCCCGACTGCAGTGGTGCAGGTAAACGGGATGCTATCTGAATCGTTTGCTGGTTTTCAGTCGGTACGTCAGGGTAATCCGTTGTCTCCTCTCCTCTACGTTCTTGCGTTAGAGCCCTTCCTGCGCAGCTGAGGCAAGGGGAGGCTGAACTGGCCATACGCGGTATGGCTCTACCTGGTTGTGCGAGAGCCAGTTTCTCCGAGTATGCCGATGATTTTACCGTGTTCGTCGTGAGCTTGATAAGAATTGGTCGGGATACAGTCTAAGGTCGAAGCGTCTGTAAGGATTTGGCTTCGAAGGGGGCTTTCCTTTAAATGTCGAGCTGAGGCGTGCGCCAGGTACGTCTTTCTAATTATCCTTTACCGATTGGCTGTACTACCTCTCCCTGCGGACCACTTGGCGGCTTGGACGCGTATGCTTTTCTCGCTTTTGTGTGTGTGTGTGGGGGGGGGAAACGGCACTAGTCTGTCCTCAAGTCTGTACTCCACGTCCTAATGTTAGGTGCCTGGGAATGACCGACTTGGCGAGCCATTTATATGCCGAGAAGTTAACATTCCTGAGTATAACTTTGACAGAGGAATCCGCGTGGGGTCCTGCCACTTGGCTGAATGCCGACGTAAGCCAAAGGGCCAATCGCGGTTCTTCAACGAATGCCGAACTGCGCTCAGATTGCTGCCGGGGTCCAGTGACCTCGCCCGGTCTAGGAAAACACTATATCGGGAGTTAGTGGTGGGGACCGCTTTGGATCCACTTGGGGAGCAACTTGGATTGTCGGAGGAGGAGGTTCGCTCTCAGTGGAATTCAGTGCCAGGCCGGAGTTATCTTAACAATCCTGAGTTTTCTCTAACCTGGCGATTGGTTTGAAATGACATACACTTCAGTATTGGTTTAAACATGGAACCTTTTTGTCCATGTTGCGATTATGATGAAATTGAAACAGCCATGCACGCCTTTTTCAACTGCTCCAAGCTGCGTGAATACCGGGCGTATGTCAACGAGGTGACGGCTCGCATCGTTCCCGAGCGGCTGACGTGCCTGGATTTATCATCCGTTGTCTTCAACATGGAACCCTTGTGGCCCAGGGAGAAACGAATAGTGTTGCTTGCGATTTTAGCCGTAACTAGACTCGTAGTGTGGTCTTCATGCTTAGACATAGGGAGTGGTGGGGTGCCGCCTTCTCATTACGATTTAATTTGGTATTTTAAGCATCAACTTAAAATCAAAATTAAATGTGATAGAAGGAGGTTACCCTTCTCGCTATTTAAAAGTAGGTGGATACACACCGCTAGTTTATGTGTGTTCATACGGAATAGAATTGAGTTCATGTTCCCTGATAAGTATGGCACACGCCGACCTTAGGTATTTTTTTTTGGACAAGTTTGTCATAAATATCTAATTGTTGGATCAGTCCCTATAGCTAGTAGTACAAATGAGTCCTGTGTCCCCATCTTTATTTTAGGTGTCAGAACTCGTCCAGGATGCCCGCTCCCCGATATACTTTATCGCTGGCCTGCCCTAATGGAATTTATCCTGGAGGACACCGCACATCCCTTAAAAATCCCTACCCAATATTTATTTTGTCCCCCTAGGCAACGCCCACTCCCACTTAGAAACTGACTCTCTTACTTTCGGTTGCTCCGGAAGACAGCGAGCAGTTCATACCTTAGATAGGATGGGAGGGTTCTTCTATCTTACCATAATTAGCATTTTATTGTGTTCTTTATTTTTACATATCTTTTATTTCTATTTATTTTGGGAGGAATTATTAAGGCTTAGTTTGTGTTGTCCCACTCCCAATCATTCAAACTCTGTACATATTAATTTTATGAATACAAATCATCAAACACCCAAGGGATGTTTTAAGTCGATTAAGTCCATTGAGTAAATGTGGAATTGTGGTGATTGAAACTACTTTTTAGGGCATAGATCAGTGGACGGCCCACGCCCCCTATATCCGTTTTTGGCTTTGTGCCACATCTATTTCATATTTTATTGTAAAAGAGATAAATAAAGAGAAGTGAATGTCGAGAAAGGTCGTATATTTTTTTTCTCTGGCTTCTTGCTTATTTATTATTATTATTTGTATTACTTGACGTTATTGTTGACTGTTAATTTTTTTTAGTGTGACAGTTTCTATGGAGAAAGGAGCGGTTGAGGCTACACATCAACCTCTACCAGAACCCTCGGGATGGGTTAAACCCCCGGCAGTCGCTATTGACATGGATGATTTCAGGAAAAACATGGAAAGGTATGCAGACCTGGTAACTGACAGCGGACTCGTCGTGAACATCTCAGAATTTGAAGATATAGAGAAACAAACTCTAATTGTTTTTGTTGTGGATAAGAAAACCAAAAAGGTAGTTCGAGCCTGTGTTGAAATCGTAACTAAATTGTTTACGTCCGTGGGTCATAGACCCCTGAAACTTATTAAAACCAAAGGATAGTGCCACTGGAAAACATTATTTGCAACCGAAGACGAGTGCCTGATTTCGGTGTTTCACGTTCCTTTTTACATCGAAGCAGAGCACGTCGCGGCCTTTCTGAAAAAATACGGTGATTGATGGCGGTTAGTTGCAACAAATATGTGTTGATTTGGCACTATGATATAATGCTGAACCAGAAATCTTCGAGGGCTACATAAAACACCGGGGATGCTAAGGCATTTTGGGAATTTCTCGACAAGTTTGATCTTGTCGATAAGTTTTGAAATGAAAAACCCCGTGATAGAGTATGGGCTAAGACAACTAGGAGAGTCGACATAGGTTCATTAGAATGTCCAAGTTTTCATAATATAGTTTACTTGGATCACCGATTGTTCGGGTTCGGGTAAACTTAGTTCGAGCTACACCTAGGATTGCTGGTTACTAGAAGCTCAACACGTCGTTGTCCGATGTGAAGGGCTATAGGGATCAGCAAATACTAACCATATTGCGGGAAATGACGGGGGTTATTATCGGGAATAAGTGGTGGATTACACTTAAGAAAGTTATTACGTTCTTTTCTGCCGACTTTAGCCGACGACTCAACCTAGAATCTATGGCAGGAAAAACGACACTAGAAGCTAGATTAGATCAGGCGGTGGAGGCGGGTTATATTCCTAAAGTAATTATAATTAAGGCGAAGTCAGCCTCTTTTACTTCCAAGGACACTGAGCTTCTATAGTTATGGCTATGGTAAAAAAAGGAACGTCTCAGGAAGCAGCAAATATGGCAGCTGAATTGCATGCAGAGGAGCGACAACGTGCAACGGACCGACATATCGCCGGTGTCACATTGCCGGCCGGACGTACCGTGACCACAAACGAAGGTGTTTTGGAGGCATTCGATCTCGTTTTCAGGAGCTCTTTACCAGAGAGCCCACTCCGTCATTCAGTTCGACTCCTATGTAACCGACTCTGCTCGTCTTGAGGCGACCCGAGCGACTAGGTGCGAAGGTTGCATAAATGAGGAAGAAGTTCGGGAATCTTGCGTCAGGTCGGTCTGGACCAGTCTCCGTGGATCGATAGTCTGCCCTACGAGGGGTATTTTGAGGTGGTCGCACATCTTTGTACCCTTGCTGACTGGTTTATTCAACTACTCGTTTAGGAACGGGTCTATACCTCAGTACTTGTCTAGGGGTATTGTGAAACTGGTTCGTAAGAGCAAAGATGGTGGGGATGGGTTAGGTAATCATCGGCCCTTTACAATGTTTAATACAGAGTTAAAGATGTTTGCCAAGATTTTAGCTAATCGTCTGCAGCTTGTCCTGCCTGGTCTGTTAATCCCTTAACAGACTTGTGCTGTGAAGGGTAGGACTATTCAGGATACCTTGCACGCGTTACGCTTGATCTCTGAGAAAGTCGACACAGAAGCCGCGCTGATCAATTTAGATCAGTACAAAGCTTTCGATAGGGTAGACCATTGTTATTTGGAGGCTGTTTTGTCTTCGGCCGGTTTTGTCCCGTATTTCCGTTGCTGGATTCGCCTCTTGTATGCACCCCCCGGTGCGTTAGAAGGAGTGAACGGTTTGAGATCGAGGCCCTTTGATTTATCCAGATCTATTCGTCAGGGTTGTCCTCTTTCACCGATGTCTATGTGCTTGTGTTGGAACCTTTCCTTCACAGTCTAAGGGCGAATCCGATCCTACGTGGTATCACTTTGACAGGTACTTGCCCCACGTTAAAGTACTCCGCCTATGCCGCCGATGTAACAGTGCTGGTAACGAGCAGTGCCGAAATTAGTGTCGTCGACAGAGAAATTAGAATGTATGAAACGATAACAGGGGCAACAAAACCTGCGAAAAGTCGGTGGGCTTACGCATTGGTGCCTTTAAGGGTTCATCCCTATATGGGCCCTTCAGCTGGACTGATGGACCTTGCAAGATACTCGGCGTCTGGTTTGGTCCTGCCCTTCAGCTGGAGAAAAATTGGTCGGTAGTACTGAAGGGGACACGGAGCGCAGCTAGTAGTGGACCCGTAGAAATCTTTCGTTAAAGGGCAAAGCGGAAGTGTGTGTTTCACACATCTATCCTATTATCTTATATCGTCTTTCAGTTCCCCAACTCCCGTCCAATACACTGATTAAAATTCAGCAGGCCCTTTAAAAGATGGCTTGGTAGGGCCTTTAATGTCCGTCGCGAGATCTGTTATATGCATCCTTCTGAGGGCGGTCTGGGTATGCCTAGCGTTGGGATTCGTCAACATACGCTTCGGCTCTATTACTTATATCGAATGTTTACACAATGTGAGGGAAACAGGGGCTTACGCAAGAAGGACACTAAGAAAGCCTTTCCGGCTTTGAAAAGTGTGCACTTGCATGAGGGGGAGGCCCAAAGCTTGCCCCGAGGTGAGTGCTCCTTTTACCGCGAGTGTCGCCGTGCTTTGAAGTTCCTCTTACGGGTGAAAGAAGGCATCTCTGACACCCAGCTGTTGTCCCGAAAGGCGTTATATCGGGTTTTTGTGAGGGGTTCTGTTCGTGATGATAAGATTAAGGGGCTCGGTTTGACGAAGGGGAGCTACGTTCAATTTGGCCGTGGGCGCCTTGGTTAGGATGTTTCGAGAACGACGAGGCATCCCTGGCCTGGCTGATGATAAGAAATGCACTCTGGGTTCGAGAGAGACTCCATTCAGCTGGCTTGACGGATGAACCGACTTGTGCTAGATGCGGTGACGAAGACGAAACCTTGAGTCACGCCTTTCTTTTATTGCCGCATCGTGGTGCCGCTGATGAAGTGTTTGCTTTTCTCATAGTTCGCACCCTGAACGTAGCGTCCTTTGACCTAAAACCAATAATTGTCTGTAGCAACTTGGCACCGACGACAGATAGGCAGAGACGTTTTGTCTTTTTAAGCTTACTAGCGATTGCGAGACGAGCTATATGGTCTACACGCATGAAAGTTGTTTACGACAGTGAGACCTTCACTCCTCTCAGCCTTATTCGAATTTTCAAGTATTTTCTGAAGATTCGGATTAGGGCTAGTAGGATGAAACTCTCGTCGGCAGAATTTGGTGGTAGATGGGAGATAGTGGCACTTGTTTGTAGAGTGACATTAAGTAATATTTAGACGTGCCTTAGGCATAGAATATTGGTTTGCAAAAACGAACGTTGTTGAAGACCCGTTTATAGGTTAATATATGTTCCCTGTAATAGTTATGCCAAGTCCATAACTTAGCTAGTGTATGGATGAGCTTCATTAGGGTCCGTTTTTTATTCTCCCTATTAAGGTGACAGATAGCGTGATGTGCCAGAGATGCAGGTCACCTTTCGATATTTTTGAAGGAAGAGTTATTAATAAACCGTTGGGGCCTGCATCAACTTTCGTTTCGTTTTTCACTGGTAAATCTGCATATCTGCCACAGATTAGTAGTGTGTTTATTTTACTAACTTGGGTTAGTTTTAGTTTTATGTGTCTTCCTTCTCATTGTACATATGTATCATCCCCTTTTTGTATATTAATTTTTTAGTGCCCATTGCATATATTGTATATATGGGTTTTAAGTAAGATAGTCATAGTATGAATTCATTTGGTAATTGGTGAAGAACGATGCATAGTATAAATGAGGTATTTTGGTGAATGATGGTCCTAAATGAAACTAGCTAGGTAAGTTCGTTTTTTGTTAGTATTGACCGAACCTTTCACCGCCCCTTTTGTTGGCCTTGTGCCTCATTTCGTATATAATTTATTTATATGTGAATAAATAATAAGTGAGTGCCGGGTGTCTTATTCGTGGTCTGACAAACCCTTTTCAACCGAGCGTTACTTTTTGTTGCTTGTTACCATTGTTCATTTCTTATTATTGTTATTGCCTTGTTGGATCTTTGTTATTGAACTTTATTTTCTTAACGTCGGTTTTTTGTTTCTTTTTGTACTGTTTTTTTCTGTTTCTTATGCGTCTAGTTCTCAAACATTTTGATAACTAGATGGCGACCTAGATTACCGAATGAATGTTACTGACAATTCAGAATAGTGTAATCCATCGAAATGAACTATAAATGTAAACGAATTAATAGAAGAAGCAAGACAATTTGAACATATGGTAACGGAGAACGGATTAATTGTCAATTTACCAAAATTGGATGAAATAGGAAAAAGGAGTGTACAATGTTTGTTGTTGAAAAAAAAGAAAAAAATCTATCAGCGCCTTTCCTAATTTAATAACTAAACTTTTGGCAACTGCAGGCTTCAAACCTCAAAGACTTATAAAATGTAAACGTTTCAACAACTGGAACACTGTATTACAAAATGAAGAAATGTGTGCAAAACTCTCTCTCACGCAAATTATTACTCAAGAATATGTACTACGCACAGAGTATATGGGAAGAAGACGCTCTTCTATTTCAATATTTAACGTGCCTTTTCACGTTAACCGTGAACACATTGGTGATTTACTTCTTAAATTTGGAGAAATAACGGATGTTAATTTCGACGAGTTCCATAGCACCTGGAACTTTGAGCTGTTTTTAGACAAAAAAAGCTAATGGCAACATCCGCTACTATCTACAAGTAGGGGAGGATAAACTACCGATAATTCTAGCAGGCCGAAGATCGGTTTGTTGATTCTGTAAACAACTTGGACACCTCACACTGGATTGCCCTCAGAAGAAATCAATCCCGAAGACAACCACCCCGAATATCAAAACGTCCAAGGCTGTCCCCACCACGATCCTCCAGCTACGTTGGAATATCAAATTGAAGCGGTTTCAGACGTCCTCGACGATGATTTTCCGGCACCTCCTAACTCCAAAGGCGAGAATGAATGGATTATAGTGCCGGGTAAGAAAACTCCGGGTCGCGTATCTTTTAAAGAAATGAGAGAGGAAGAAATGCTAAAAAACGACCCGAAGAAAGACAGTTATAAAAAAGCTAACGAGCTTAAAACAAAACTCGAGGAAAATTTGTCCAAATCCACTCAAAGTAAGACCCACACTCAAAAACCAAGCCTGCCTCCAAACAAATAACACCGAAGATTGTTCATTCTCTCAAAACAATGCCACCACCTATCACAGGTGCAATTCCTAATAAATCGTACAAATTAATTTCCCTAAGCCCTGTCAAAATTTCTAAACAAGTCCACTCACCCAAACCTTCTCCCTTTGTTTCCCCAATAAATACCCTAAAAATTCTCCTCCTGCATCCCCCACAAAACAGCCCTCCCCTTTCGCCTTCTCCATCATCTCCTATAGGGGCTAGCTCCCCTTCCCCCTCACCAATGGATGACATGCCCCCTCCTCCTTTTACGCAGAAAAGACAGCGAAGTCCTTCAATAGAAAGAAAGAATAAAAAATCCGCCTTCTTCTCCGGGGAAGATATTTGTAAAACTACAAGCTCGCAAAAAGAGACGGTAAAATACTTCCATCTCACAAACATGTATGATCTATTAAAATTTAAAGAAGTTGGAGGAAAATCTATCAAATATCCTACAAATTTCCCCAACGCCTCAAGACTCATAACAGTAGTAAGGAAATCCGAAGCGAAGGCTCTATGGAAGAGGCGAACAATGCGTTCAATCTTACCCTTCCAATGGCTACCTTCAAGAATGACATCATCTGGTTTAAGAAAAGATTGTTTTGGGAATGCCCCCATAAGGTTACCCCCTCCCTGTACAGGATAGCCAAATTAACTTATCCTTTGGATGTTGGCGGCATCTCCCACGATGGTCAAATTAATGATCAGATAAGCAGACAATTTTTTGGGAGAGCCGTCAACATCCTGACCACTTCTATGTTCGTTTCTCGAACCCAAACCTAAGGCATCCTCATGGCTCTCTTTCTTGCGAGTTTGAATGTCCGGGGCCTAAGTGCCGACGCTCGTAAATTTCGAGTCGCTACTGACCTTCAGCGCCTCAAAGTGAATATATGTTGTGTTCAGGAAACCCACTTGATTTCAGGGGACTATTTGGGTGCGCTGGCTAAGGGTTTTCACGTTTATTCAGCGTACTTTAATTATTCTGCAAGGGGGGTTTCCTGGCTGGTAAGGAAATCTTTAGATGCGTCGTGTGACCCTTTTCTACATAGATTCGGAAGGGAGACTTTGCGTCTTGGATATTACGATAAAGGAGAAAGCATTTCGGCTCGTTGGGGTTTATGCTCCTATTAGCCATTCTGGGCTCGGTTCTTTCTTTCGGCGAATCGAGCAGTTCTTGAATTCTACTACTTGGACGGTCATTTTAGCGGGAGATTCGAACGCGGTCCTCGATCCCGATTTAGATCGTAATCGGCCTAGGGGTAATAACACTGATCGGGATGCTAGGTTATTTCGGGAATTCTTCGATAAGTTTGACCTTATCGATAAGTACCGGAATGAAAAGCCCCGAGATAGGGTATGGACTTACACAGCATGACGCGGCTCCGATTCGGTACAACTTTCGAGTTATATCGATCGGTTATTAATTAGGAGAGTCGACGTAGGATTAGTTGAATGTCCAAGTTTTAATAACATAGTTTACTCGAATCATAGACTTGTTCAGGTCCGTGTAAACTTAGATAGACCTAAACCTAGATTAGCTGGGTACTAGAAACTCAACACTTCGTTGTTTTATGTGAAGGGCTACCAGGAACAGCTATTACTAACCTTACAGTGGGGATTGACGGGGCCGTAATTGGGAATAGGAAGTAAGTTCATTTTAAGAAGGTTATAAGGTCCTTTACTGCCGATGTTAGCAGACGACTCAACCTAGCAACTAGGGCAGCTAAAGTGGAACTAGAGTCTAGATTAGATCGGACGGTGGAGGTGCGGGATAGCTCTAGTGTTACTATAATTACGGCCAAGCTGGATTATTTGGCTAACCAGGAACACCTGGTTTTAGTGATTAGGGCTAGGTTACAAACGGCACCTAAGGAAACTACAAACATGGTCGCTGAACTACGTGCAGAGGAACGTCGACATGCATCTGATCGACATATCGCTCGTGTCTCATAACTGGATGGGCGGCTCGTGACCACAGACGAAGATATTCTGGAGGCGTTTCGTTCTCATTTCCAGGATCCTTTTACTCGGGAACCCGGTTTGTCTTTAACACAATTCGACCCCTATTTAGCCGACTTTTCTCGTCTTGAGGCGACCGAAGCGGCTAGGTGCGAAGGTTGCATAACAGAGGATGAAGTCCGGGAAGCGTTAAGGCGGGTCGGTCTTAACAGGTCTCCGGGGATTGATGGTTTGCCCTACGAGATGTATTTGAGGATGTCGTACATTTTTCTTCCCTTGCTGACAGTTTTGTTTAACTCGTGGTTTAGGAACGGGACTATACCCCAGTACTTGACCATGGGTTTGGTGAAATTGTCACGCAAAAGCAAAAATGGTTGGGATGGGTTAGATAATTTTCGGCCCCTAACAATGTTTAATGCGGAGTTAAAGACTTTGGCCAATATCTTAGCCAACCGTCTGCAACTTGTTTTGCCTGGTCTAATTAGCCCTGAGCAGACTTTTTCTGTAAAGGGCCGAACTATTCAGGATAACTTGCACTCGATACGCTTGATTATAGATGAAATCGACACTGAAGCCGCGCTGATCAATTTAGATCAGTCCAAAGCTTTCGATAGGGTGGACCATCGGTATTTGGAGGCTGTTTTGTCTGTGGTCGGTTAAGGCCCGCAATTTTACTCTTGAATTCGCCTCTTGTATGCGAACTCAGGTGTTAGAGTTGAAGTAAATGGTATGAGGTCTGGGCCTTTCAGATTGTCCTGATCACTTATCAGGGGTGCCCTCTTACACCGATGCTTTATGTGCTTGTTTTGGAACCTTTCCTTAACAAGCTAAGGGTGAATCCGGTCCTGCGTGGAAATAATTTGGCAGGTGCTTGTACCACACTGAAGTACTCCGCCTATGCCGACGACTTGACTGTGCTTGTAACGAGCAATGCCGAGCTAAGTGTCGTCGACAGAGAAATCAGAATGTATGAAACGGTGACGGGAGCCAAAATCAACTGCGATAAGTCTGTTGGCTTGCACATTGGTGTCTGGAAGGGTGTTTCCTTGCAGGGACCCTTTGACTAGACGGATGGGCCTTGCAAGCTACTCGGCGTCTAGTTTGATCCTGATCTTCAGCTGGAGAAAAACTGGTAAGAAGTCTTGAAAGCGGTAAGAGCAACAGCTGGTATGTGGTCCCGCAGACATTTTTCGTTAACGGGGAGAGCGAGGGTGTGTGCTTCTCACATTAATCCGATCATCCTATATCGTCTTTCAGTTTGCCAACTCCCGTCGGATATGCTGCTAGAGTTGCAGCGGGCTCTGTTCAAGTTTTTGTGGCTTTGAATAGCACCTATGGTCCGTCGCGATATTTGTTACCTTCATCCTTCTGAGGGCGGTCTGGGTATGCCGAGCATCGAAATTCGATGCCACGCACTTCGGCTGTTTTATCTAGACCGAATGAGTACACAATCTGAGGGAAACGGTGTTTTCTGGAAGGAAGGCACTAAGAAAGCCTTTCCGGATTTGAGAAGTGTGCACGTGGATGAGGGGAAGGCACACAGGTTGCCCCGAAATGAGGCTCCTTCTATCGCGAATGCGTTGAAGTTTCTTTTAAGGGTGGCAGAACACCTCTCTGACACCCTGCTGTTGTCCCGAAAGGCATTATATCGAGTAATGTTGAGGGTGACTGTTCGAGAAGATATGCTTGAGTGTATCGCTTTGTCGAGGGGGAAGCTCCGCTCAATCTGGCCTTGGTCGCCTTGGTTAAGGTGTTTTGACAATGACGAGGCATCGCTGACTTGGCTGACGATTAGAAATGCACTCTGGGTCGGTAAAAGGCTTCATTCAGCGCGCTTGAGTAATTCTCTGACGTGTGTCAGATGCGGCGACGAGGAAGAGACCGTAAGTCACGTCTCCGTTTCTTGCCGCATCGTCGTGGCGTTGATTAGGCTTGTTGCAGGCTACATTGTCCGTATTCTTAATGTATCGTCTTTTGACCTGGAACCCATTAATGTATGTAGCAACTGGGCTCCGACAACCGATAGGCAAAACCAGTTTACGGTCTTAAGCTTACTAGCCATTATGAGATTAACGATTTGGACGACTAGGTGCACGACAGTCTACGGAGCTGAGACCTTCACGTCTCTCGACCTTATTGCGATTTTTAAATATTACCTGAAGGCTCGCATTAGGGCCGAGAGGGTGAAACTCTCTTCGGCAGATTTTGATGAAAGGTGGGTAACTGGTGCGCGATTGTGTAGAGTAGCTGGCGCTAGATTAGAGTGGTACTTGGACGTGCCTTAGGCAGAGCATATTCGGTTCAGGAAAAGAACAGTGATTTAATGTTAAGTTAGATTATGTCTTATTTTAAGTTATGTTCAGTTTAATTATCTGTTGAATTTTAAGTTCATCAACTTAGCTAGTGTATGATGGATTCCATTACATTCACCTTTTATTTTGTTCTCATCCCACTCCCTTTTTATTTTCTGCCCCATGTTAAATTCCTCTTCTCTCCCCAATTAGGTGACAGAGCGCCAGATTTGTCGAGATGCAGGTCACTCTTCGATACTTTCGAAGGTGGTGTTCAGGTATAAAGCGTTGGGGCCTGCATCAAACCATTTTTTCGACTTTTCGATTTCGACCGGCTAATCGGCATCTCTGCCACATTTCAAGTAACGGGAGGACTTTTTACTAACCTCAATTTTTTCATTTATATGTAGCATTATATTTTGTACACAAAATCTTTTATTCCAATTTCCCCGTTGCATATTTTTTTAATGGCTTTTAAGTAGGATTGCATGGTACGAATTCTTATGGTAAGTAGCGATGGATGTATATTACGAATGTGGTATTTTGGTGAATGATGGTCATGATTGAAACTAGCTAATATAGTTTTGATATGTTAGAGCTGACCGATCCTTTTCCCTTCCTTTTTTCGGCCTTGTGTCGAATTTTGTATAATTTTGTATAATTTTGTATAGTTTTTTGCAAATAAATATAAAGTGAGTGTCGAGTGAGATTCTGCGGTGAGCCGAATTATTTTCGTTCATTAGAGCTCGAAGTTACGCAGAGGGTGTATGTGCTTCTACAGGAATTGAACCAAACTGCGTTTTTTTTATTGATGTCGAGTAATAGACTTCTGAATTCCCACTTTCAATATTACACACACTTTCGAACCTCTTCTATTTTGGTTTTATACACCTGTGACACCGGGTAGCCCTACAGTTGTTTATATTTAATTCAGTTTTCTGTATGTCAGCTTGTATGTATCTATGTAAGGATGTGTGTCTACTAAAAGTAATAATTAAACTATATAGAAGCTTTGCGAGTTCGAAAACTCGCAAAGCTTCTATATTCTTAATTAACGTTGTCTCGGAAGAAACTAATGTCTGAGCTAAAAAATAATTATTTGGGAGTAAACCGAAGCAGATTGAAACGTCGCGTTGCCTGGTAGCAATAACTGCACTGTGTTTTGTTAGTGTTCAATACTAAACAAGAAACTCGATGTTGCACCGAAACTAACAAATTATAATAGAATATCACATTTATTAAGTGATAGTAATCGAAAAAGGCTCAATATCTTACATAGAACAGCCGTGTTTCATCGCTGCGTTGCCTGGGAGAACGAAACTTACTGTCTTTTGTTATATTGTTGTATACAAGAAAAAGTAGTCGGCGTTGCCCGGGAAAAATAATAGTAATATTATAGTATCACATTTCGTAAGTGGTTAATCCAAAGTGATGAATATCATTGACATGTGTGTTTCAACAATTATTTGCGTTAAAAGGTGTTTGTTACAGCGTTGCATACTAAAAAAGAAACTGGATGTTGCATTGGAGCAATGAAATTATAATAGATTATCACATTTGGTAAGTGGTATTATTTAATCCTAAGGGTTCAAGTATTTCCATAGAGCAGGTATGTTTAAAGGTTGCATGGCATATGTCAAATAACTCACTTCTAATAATTAAAGCAAGTGTAAATTCGTAGATTTGTCAAAATCAGAAACTACATAAGATAAGACACTTATTAATTTCATGAGATCCAAGCTTATTATTCAACATATACTGATGCAAAAACCTATGCTTTATCTTTCTATGTAAAAAAATCGTAATAACCTGTATGTATGTCTCAACGTCTAAAATACAGAAATTGCATCAGAAACACAGTCAGCAATGAGATAAACTACACGCTTGTTTGTCAACATATACTCATGCAAAGATACCTGTCAATATATCTTTTTATTAATTTTTCATGCATTTACTTTTTTCATTTTGTTTTAATGACTTGTCATTAATTTTTTAATTCAATATTTTCTTTTACAATTTACATTCATTTTTCTCATTCATCTCTCTTTCCGTTAGTGTATGTCAATCCAAAAGTGCTCAATATTTTGCATATAGCAGCGTTTTGTAAACGCCGTGTTGCTCGGTAAAAAATAATTCACTGTCTTTTGTTATACTGATATATACAAGTAAATGTACTCAACGCCATACGAATAATAAGACAGTATTATATTGTGTAAGCGGTGTATATTATGGTAAAGAGCTCAATGCCATAGATAGTGCATGAAGGATTACAGAACGCCTTGTCGGAGGAAAAGAACTTCACTGTGTTATTATACTTTTCTATACAAGCAACTGGACAAAGCGTTACTTGGGATCTATAATAGTAACATCAGAGTATTACATTTGTTAAGTGGTATAAGCTAATCGAAAGTGTTTCTCTGCTCTGTAATATCGTTGCATACTAGTGTCGTGGGCCTGTAAATGGGCCGGAAGGAAAACACGAACTCGGAGTTTAAAGATAACAAGTATATTGAAAAAAAGTATAATACAACATAGAACAAGAGTAGTTGTACGTCAGTGTTGACTTCTAGTATAGACTGGTGCGGTTCCAACACTGAGAAGCACGTACTTCCAGTATTCATAGTGAGTGGTAGAGTCAGAGTATTTCGTATAAGTAATACACCATAACACGCTCTCCAGGAGTCATAGTATCATCTCCTTTTTGGATTGACGATAGGGTTGAATGAGCTGTATGTGTGAAAGTATCGTATCTGGTAACCATAACTTCTACCTGGGAATGCTGTCGGTGTCTTGCGATAGTCGTTCTATAATCTGATTCAGGTGACTCTTATGAGAAAACTGTATGCCTCTTTCAAAATTATGTTTTATATCTTCTAATATTTTAATTCTAGACTTTTGATTTTTTGAGCAAATCATTAAACTTTGGAGAAATGTCTTCTTGGCTTCGACGTTCAACTGACAGACATTATCTCTTCAAAAACATCTGTGAGTTGCAACCTTAGCTCTGGAACGATTAGTTCACTCTCTTTAACCTTCAACTGGTTATCCAAAGAATTTTACTTTGCAGTTTGGTGTTAGCTATTTTCAGCGTAGATATTATGTCTTTATATGCTTTAATACGAACAATTTCACTTTTTTGATTGTTCTATTTAAAATATGGTCGGTAATAATTTGACCCTTAAAATTAATGTTTTCAACAGTAACTGTGCTAGCCGTGTGTTCGTTCTTAGCATGGATGGTTTATCCAATCTTTTCTATGTATGCATATGAATAATCGACACGTTTGAAAAAGAATCTAATTTTAATTTTACATTTTTTTCAGGATTTTAACCTGTGCATATTTTACATATTCCTGCTCGTTCGCTGGTTTTTGTTTTAACCCGGGTTTTATTTCCTCTATTCGTTTGCAATGTGAAGTATGGCGTCCGACATTATTACAAGTTAGACAGCTTTTGAAACAGTATGGGCAATCCCTTACTCACTTGAGCTATCATCTACGGAAACAGGACTAGGTGGTATATTATCCCTCTTTTTGTTTTGAATTGTTTTTTGAAAGAAAGTTGAATTGTGATTTCTGATGTCTTTTTCCAGTGTGCGCAATGCTCGACTTTTCAATATCTTAAGAATCTTGTTTAACACTTACGCATCTCCTGCAGTGTTCAGCTAATGTCTGTAATGTAAAAGTTAGCTCAGTTTCTAATTTGTTTAGAAACATACGTTTGATGTATGCGTCTTTATTTTATACTCGTCTTCGAACGAATATTACACATTAAAATTATCCGCTAATGTTAAGTCGCCACACTGTTTATTAACGATTGACGCGGACGTTGCGGTGTACAAACCATTTTTTTGTTTAAATTAAACACTTGCCCCCTTTGTGTTACAGATAAGTCTTAGGACTAAATAATTCTGTTAAAAGATGAACAGTTTCATATAAGTCCTGTTGCTTATTTTTCGGGATGAAATAAAGTTCGGTGGTTCATTATTTTGGCACTTTTTTAGAGTCTGTCGAATTTTCACAATCTACTTTGTATAGATTTTCATACCTTCTGAATATGAATCAAATGTTTATCATCGTCTAAAGAATAAGTGAAATAGTCAATTGCACTCCAAACGCCATTCTGAGAAAATCATATTCGTTCTCACTTTTGTTTACTCCTATGCGATATTGTTTGCATGAATACGTAGTCTTTCTAATCAATTTGCCTATTTTTCTCAATAAATCTTTCTTCGTTTTTCGTCGGCTTCGTTTTATATTGTTTCAGAAGTCTTTCTGTTCTAGTAGTTGTTCGTCCGATCTTTGTTCCAGTAGAAGCTTTTAACTTGTAAGTTGTATTTCTTCAGTTTCTTTATTTGTTCTAGTTGTTGCATTTTGAATTTTACGAGTTCTGTCACAGTTGGTTTAAATTATTCCATGTTTTAAATTGTATTAATCGATTACGGCTGTTAGAATTCTTTCTTTTATATTACGCTGATAAACGAAATCATACTTGTGAAAAAGAAAGAGTATAACGCTGTTTTGCTTCGACCAAAAAATCACTTTTTTTATAAGTACACTTTTCACGTAACTGTAGAATTTAGTCAACAGACAAAATATTAGGTTTAATTTCTTTCTTTCGGTGGCAGGAATTATTTTTTGAAACCAAAGAAAATATCATGTTTCTTCCTGTTGTTAAAAATCAACACAATGCCAGAATAGCTATTAAAAATCGTATTTCATTTTGTAAGGTTCTAAAATACCTCATTATACCACCTCACCCATTGTAACATCCATTTTAAATGCATTACTGCACCCTGTCAGCAGTTTTTGTGAGCCTATCAAAGGTCCGAAAGGAAAACACGATCTCTGACTATAGAAAAAAACAAGTAAAAAGCGTTATACGACAGAGAACAAGAGTGATTGTACGTCAGCCTTGACTGCTAGTATAGACTGGTGTCGCTCCCAAAGACCGAACGGGCTGGTGTGAACACAAAACTGATAAGCAGGTGCTCCTATTATTTATGGTGAGTGGAAGAGTACAAATAGTCCGTAGGGGTAAGGTAGCATAACAACTAGACGATGAACTCGATTTTGCCAAGGAGTAATGAATGTACGATTACAGATTACATTTGTTAAGTAGTATATATTAAGCCTAAGCTGCATACAATCCTAGATATAGTAGGTGTGTCTCACGGCATGTGTCCCGGAAGCAATAAGATCAACGTATTTTGTATAGTTTTCGATATCAGGCAAGAAAATCGGTGTTGTACAGGAGAAATATAATACTTCTACCGTAGAACACATGATAACTTTTATATGCCGAATGTGATAGTGCACAATACCCGTTATAGATCAGTTGTATGTAATTATACAGTAGAACACTTGGAACGAGGTAGATGCTGAATCTGAATGTGGTCAATACTCTCGATAGAGCATGTGAGTTCTAAACTACAGTATTACACTTAGTAAGTAGTATATGTTGAATCAAATAATTCCCCAAAACCTAGATTCAGCAGGTGGTTTGACCGATTTCCTTCGTGTTGGCGAACGTCTTCACACAAAGTGAAGATTTGGAAATAATTTAATTTGGAAGGCACACACATGGAAGGAGGAAGGGATGATCCGATTGGACCGGATTAGAAGACTTTAAGTTACATTGAAATATGACAAGTGGGTTACACATCCGTCTTTATTTCTTATTCTTCCTTTTTATATTTTTATTTATTTTCTTTTTCTTGTTCACTCTTACTGGGATAGTATGGGCGAGGCGGTAGGCGGAGGCGATAAAAGGCGATAAGAGGGAAGAAGAAAGAGAACCAAGCAAGGCTAAACCAAAATAGGAATGGCATTAAATTGAAGCACCCGAAAGTTAATCTGAATCTATCATAGATAGGTCTGCTAATTTCACACACATATATATATATATATATATATATATATATATATATATATATATATAATAAATATTTGTTATTGTTTATTATCTATGTACGTATACGTTTCGTCCTTTTTCAATCGGGACTCATCAGCATAGAGATATGACTATTCACTAGCGATCATGCGATTCGAAACCCCGGACCTCAAGTATTTTTCAACTCCAGTCCGACGTCGCTAATCGCTGGGCCAATTGTAAACAGCGAATAAACTATGATAATTTTAACACTTTAACGGCGGCTTTGACGTCGAGGCATTCTACTTCTATTAAGGGAAGGAATGATGCATTATGATATATATATATATATATATATATATATATATATATATATATATATATATATATATAACATTACTAATACAATATTACAATTTGAAAGTAGTATATATTGATCTAACGGTTCTCAATATTCTACATAGAGCAATTGTGTTTGAACGTCGCGTTGCTTATGATTATGTAATTTAATGGTATCTATGATTGTAAAAGTTCTCAATACATTTGATAGTTCATGTGTGTTTATACACCGCGTAAAGTGGTGGAAAGAACTTCATTGTGTATTTTTATAATGTTGTATAAAAGAAAGGGTACTCAGCGTTGCCACAAAGCTAATATATAAATATGACAGTATTGCATCAACAACGCTTTATATCTCATGACAAAGGGCTCAATAATCGCGAATATTCGAAAGATAGTGAGAATGATGAAGAGGCGTAGATAGATAGAAGTTGTCATTGAAATATGTTATAAACACTTTTCATCCTAGTCTATTAATTGTATGCCCCCAGGCAACATCGGATAGCCTTGCTAGTTTGTTATAAAAGTTAATAAGAATTAGTAACATATAAGTGATTCCTAAGAATTAAAAAAATCATCATGAAAGTTTTGTGATAACAACACGTAAGATGCAAGGATTCACATCGAGTTGATTATGATAATTGATTGAAAAATGATTTTAATTATTCAGTTTACAAGAAAGACTTAACTACGAAAGAACGACAGCTTGCTGTGATGAAGTAGATATACATATTGAATGGCGACCATGGCGTGCCAAGTTCGACTTCTGCATGGAGCGGCGAACGTAAGATGAAACTAGAATCGTAGAATTTTATATAAAGTAAAAGGATAATAAGTATTAACTACTCACCTGTATCAGTGCATACGTACATACACTACTCTTCACGCACTACAGTGCACACCCACGTTCAGTGCATACCCGCGTGTACCACTTCTCGCGCATGACAATAGAAATATAAAACTATTGCCCCATACTCACGTTTAGCCAAGTTGCTCGATCGTTGAACTTGCAGCTACGGAGACATATCACTTATATATTCATCGTTGTAAATAACCCTACGCCACCGTGTATTAGGCGTAGACGCGGACAGGTAGATTAACATTCTAAACTATCAATTATTTCGTACAGTTCTGTATTGTCTCTGAGCGTATGCAACGTTTCGATGTCGAGATACACCCTTTTAAATGTATGTCAACAGTACATTTCCATTCCTACGGCAGATAAAGACATCTTGTGCGAGACCTCTTTCAATTCGCTTCGCCTCGTTGTTTCCTTCTTTGCACGAACATGATCAGATCGTTAGGTTCTTTTAACTTTATATAGTATTACATTTTCATTCTTACGGCAGATAAACACATCTTGTGCGAGACCTCTTTCAATTCACCTCGCCTCGTTTTTCCTTCTTTGCACGAACATGATCACCTTGTTGATTAAAGTTATGTTCTTTAAACATTATTACGGTAATTTTCTGATCCAGTTGCATTAAGTTATGTTCTGTTCATTTATTACAGAAATTATATAGATGCCTATTCTCTTGATTTATTACAGTAATGTTTCACCCTGCCACATAAAGTTATGTTCTATTCATTTATTACAAAAATGTTTTTAATAAAGTGATTTTTTCTTTATTTATCACAGTAAATGTATGTTCTATTCATTTATGATGGTGATGTTTTTCGGCAACAATCTCCGATTATATAAAACATTTCTATCCCCTTTAGAAGCAAACAACTCTCAACAAGCCAGCATTTTAACACTTTCCCTACATCTTCTCTCTCTCACCTAACAAATTGTTGTTATCTTTACAACCGCTGTTCATAATATTACATCTGGAATTAGGCATGAGTTTTTAATACTCATTAAATCCGTATGAATCGATATTATTAGTAGACAAAACAACCGGAAATAACTCATCTTTAACTCACACCAACTATTCATAATTAAATCTGATTCTACACATATGTATATAAAGAAATGATGAGCGTTTTATTTTTGTAATTTAGATGTAAAATACTCGATAGGTGTTCGTGAGAATAATTGCATTACACCACATCACATATTCCCGCCATTAGTAAATGGGTGACCATTTTGGAAAACTAAATTGCTCACTCATCCGTTCCGTCCTTCCGAAAGTGACGTCATTGTGAGTGGATGTTTTACATTGAAAAAGGAATTAAATAAGGAGAAAATAAGCTGTAAAAATTAAAAGATAAAAAAGCAAATGTGTGGAGAGCAGTTTAGTCGTCGTGCGAGAAGGAAGAGAAGGCGGACACTTTGATTGGTGGATATATTCAAAGTCGGTGGAGCTAAACAAAGCAAGACTCACTTTTCTTTTTTTTTTCTCTGTTTTCTTTGAAACAACATCTGCTCCCCACTCTGGAATTGATAGTATAAAAGAAAAAAAGGTCTTTAAATTATCAAAGCGTTGTCGTCGAATCTGTCGTACGGACAAAAGTCAAGAATTTCGATCAAACCAAACAATTCAATAAACATGCACAAATGCCGCAATAAGTACAACGTAATTTTTCGAATAATTATTGCTCAATTTTAAATAGTGGCGCACATTTGTAACAACAATTAAATCCTAATAATATAATAATGTTAACAAAGATTCAGAATGATTTCTTCACTTAAGTAATCTTCCCTAATTTATAACTTGAAATAAGTGAGACTGAGTTTTCCAATTTCAAAATAAAAAGAACATTGACAGATGTATGATACAACATTTAAAATCGTCTTCATCCGATTTTTGTAATTCAGATGTAAAAGACGCGATAGGTGTACGTGAGAATAAGTGCATCACACCACATCACATTTTGGCTTTTATTTGTTGCTTTGTTCAAAGTTGTACCGTTTCTTGTGGTTTCATGAACTTTCATTGACAAAAGAATTAAATAAGGAAAGAAAAAGACATAAAAAATGAAAAGATAAAAAAGCAAATGCGTGGAGAGCAGTTTAGTCGTCTTGCAAGAAGAAGGAACAGAAGGCGGACACTTTGTTTGGTTGGCATAATGAAAGTGGGCGGAGCTAAACAAAGCAAGACACAATTTTTTTCTTTTTTCTCCGTTTTCTTGGAAACAACGTCGCCCCCTCCCTCCTCGAAATTGATAGTATAAAAGAAAGAAAGGTATTTTAAATTATCAAAGCGTTGTCGTCGAATCTGCTGTACGGACACAAGTCACGAATTTCGATCAGACCAAACAATTCAATGAAGATGCACAAATTCCGAAGTAAGTACAACGTTATTTTTTGAATAATTATTGCTCAATCTTAAAATAGTGGCGCACATTTGTATCAATAATTAAAGCCTTATAATATAATAATGTTAACAATGAATTTTTTCTTCCTTAAGCTATCTTCCCTAATTTATTACTTGAAACAAGTGAGACTGAGTTTTTCAATTTCGAAGTAAAAAGGACATTGACAGATGTGTCATACACCATTTACAATCGTAGCCTGGTTTTCATCTGAGTGAACTTCGAGCTAAAAAGACGTGGTTCACTTAGCTTTACGTTTTCTATGTAGGTTTTGATGACGCTGACGATTTATAGTTTGGATATATATTTACTGATCGGAACTATCTTTAACATATAGTTATTCAATCATTGTTTATTAGTTCTCGGTGTTGATGGGAAGAGTGAAAGTAGTAATGTTATAGTAGGAAAGGTTTTTGCTACCACATTTATGTGGTATGCTTTTGGGAGAATCAAAGATGGGTGGCCAAAAGTAATGTTAGTGTTAGCGCGGCAAATGAAACTACAAATTTACTATAACACGGTCGAGTTAACAAGCATAATATAGTGGTGAGTTTTGTAGCCTATGATGCATGTTGATATTCTCCTATTTGTGACAAAGGTACAGGAGACAATCATTTCAACTTTATATATATACATATATATATATATATATATATATATATATATATATATATATAAATATATATATATATATATACATATATATATATATATATATATATATATATATATATATATATATACAGAGGCATATAAACATGGGAAGTCTAATATTGTTAGTAACCATAGACCATGGAGGATTTTAAAAACGTAATTTTGGAGCTCTTTAAGCATCAGCCAAATAAACAACTAGGCTGATCAAGCGTCTTACCGAAATAAAACTACAAAAGAAAAATAAGAGTGACACAAAGCACAGCTCGCATAAAATACACGAAAAAAAAAAAAATTTGAAAAGGCAATTTTTAACATAAAAACTTTAAGGTTTGAAAATCGTTTTTCAAATACTTACCGCTCAATACTTACTAGCTCAATACGAAATTGGGATTAAGCTGACTAAAATAGAAATTAATCTACACTTTAATTTGCGAAATTCTTATCAAAATTGATTTTTTTTTTTTATTATTACACAAGATATATTTATCTCACGTGCCTGAACTAAGATGTATATTCGTTACACATGGTCTCAATTCACTCTAATTTGACTACACACGATGGCAGAGTTAGACATAACGTAAGTTCAAACTGTTGTCGAAAATCAACCAACATAAATAAACATTGACGCATTCGGCAAGGGTTTGCTTTCAATGACGGACGAGAGAATAGATAGCAGCCCGGCACGAAACAAGTAATATTTTCCATAATCGGTCAATGAAAGAAAATATTCTTCTACACGCTAGCAATTTCTATTTTTTTAAAACTCAGATGGGTTGGTAAATATTGTCCGATGTTACCTATCTGCGTTCTCTCAGATGTTAACAATGTTTAACCTGTTATTTTCTTATTCTATTGGGCAATGCCGGGCGCTGGGTCAAGCTACTGTATATATATATATATATATATATATATATATATATGTATATATATATATATATATATATTATACACTATTCGTAGTTTTTCTTACGAACAAGTTTGAAAAAACTTAGTGAAAAAAAAATAAGTGAGTTCGTAACAAACTAATTTTTTTTTTGGTTAACGAAAATCACCAGATGTTTTAAAAATCATCTCGTTTCTTCCCTCGCTGTTGAAAATTTATTTTTTGAAAGTTTCGTTTTGAAATTTATCGTCATTAGAAAACGTTTTAATTCTTTTATCGTGACGTTAGTGTTGTTTTTTAAAGATATACTTTGGTTGTTAAAATTCAATACTTTAATTTCTTGCTTTCTTGTAAAACAAATAACTGAAAGTCCTTTTTCTTCAAAAATTTCAACAATTCAAATTTTAGATAATAACTTTTCGTTGGTGATGTTTGCGTTCAATTCACGTCTGGTTTATTTTCGTGTTTTGAGTCGATTCAAATCGTTCTAAAGGAAAATGTAGGACTGAATTAATTAAAATACCTTGTCTCCCGGTTTGTGGAATGTAGATTTCGTGTGTATGTGACACAAGTTTGTATGATGTTCGAATAAATTCTCAACGTTATTGTTGCTATCGAATCCTTGCCACAATACTGGCGGCAATGTAAATCAAGAAATCAACTGTCGCCAGTGTTGTGGCCTTGCAGGCTTGGAAGAAGGAAGACAAACATAGTGGAATTATTTACAGAAATGTATTAAAAGAAGTGTGCCACAAGAGTACACGTCATTAACCTTGGGACATAACTGCCACAATTAGCTGCCCAATGACGCTTAGATATTACTGTATTTATTGTGTCTTGGTACATCCATTTATTCCTGAAATAGGTAGATAAACAGTTTTTTAACGTAAAAATAGTTTTTAGTTGGATACGCTTTCAATAAATCGAAACTTTTGCGACCCTTAGCAAACTTTTCCAGGTTTATTGAACAGGTTTTCAGTTGTATTAATTGTAAAGTCTGATGACTTGGTCTTTATTGTAATATAGACCAATTCGTCAGACTTTATAGTTAATAGAAGTGAAGTTATCGCCAAAAGTATGACTTTTACTTCATGTGACCTTGATTTTTACTTTTAACCTATATTTCACGAAATTAAATAAGTTCTAAGTTAAACTATGACGAATATTCAAATAAAAATAGCGAAGTTAAGTGGGGTCAAATGGTACGTTGATACCTCTTTGCAACGGATTTATGAATGTAGACCAACCTGTATCCGTATCCCAAGACAATTGAATTCTGTGACAAATTCGACCGAAAACATAACCCTTTTTGGATGAGGTAACACAATGCATGCGATCGACTCATTCCCAGGTAGATGATTCAAGCTTGTCTATTTTACGGCCTATCAAGCTATTTTGTCTATTTTATGACGAAACAAAATAAGTATAGTTACGTTCACATGGGTCAAATGGTGGGTTCATGCCGTTGCCCAACGAATGTAGGAATGAAGACCAACCCTGAATCTCAAGACATTTGAATTCCAATCTATCGCTTTTTACTAAATATTGGCATCGCACATTTTCTAATGAGGAACAAAAAACATAACTTTTAGAATTTCTGTTAAATGTGTCATCTTCTTCCTTTATCTTCCAGCTCTGAACTGTTCCGTGTGGCTGCTCGTTTCTCGTTTCATTTTACTGGAGAATGTGTTCGCTTCACCAATGATGAACGGAATTAGTCCTGACCTCAACGACGAAATCGAAAGAAACGTACGAAAGGGCAAGAGATCGGTAACAATCGCTATAATATAGATTTTAGTATCGATTATATTACAGCAATTATTCTATCGTTTGCAGATTCAGTCATTCTTTCATTATATTAGTATATCTATTAATAGTGTACATCTTGCGTGAAAAATAAGGAAACATTACGCTTAGCCAGTGTTCGCATTCACTAATTATCTAGATGTATTGCTAAAATATTCATAGAAAATCATACCATAACGTGAGGAATTTTATTTTCACTATAAAAGTATTATTGTCTTCATTTTTGATGATCTAAACACATCATCCGTTGACTTTTTATTGTAAAATTGAGAATTCTTTTTTCGAATAAATATAATTCCGGCGATGTAAGTTTGAGGTGTTTTTCTTACCAGTTATGTGATTTCTCGCTTATTCGCACCACAATTGATGTGTCTGGGTTGGGGATGACTAGAAAAAGGCACACGTTTAACATTGTTAACTTTCGTGTTGCGGGCGAAAACAAACCTATTTTGGTAATTCTCTATGTAACTTTTACCGTTACTTAATATACGTCCGATATCCCATCCCTATAACCCACGCTCCCGAACTGAATACACGCCAGCACAATCTGTCTCTCATCATAAACACTTCACAGACACATTTAGACAATAGTCGCTCGTCAACATGAAAAAAAAACCTGACATGTTCAAATAAGGTACGCTATGACCAACCGTTCGAATTAAAGTTCACGTGAACGCTAGGAACGCGGAAAACTCAATATCAGTAAGAGATCATCTTGTAAATTAAATGCCCCGAAAAATACAGCTTTGCCATATTTGATATAGCCTAGAACTGAATAGTAGAATGTAAATCAAGCAGTAAACGGAAACTAAGAACATGGGTTGAATTTCGACTTAACAATCGCTGAAAATCTTGGAGTTTAGCCCCACACGAATACAAATTGACGATTGAAAACCTTGAGGCAATCGACAAAAAGTGTTCAGACGCTTTTTCCTGCATTTAACACATCTGTCCATTTTAAGAAAAATTAAGATTAATCTTTATTTTCATTATTAATTAGATGTGACATTCTCAGCGTGTCTTTAAAGAAAAAATAATAATCAAAAAACAAAAAAACTCGGCAACAGATACGTAAACGTAGTAATCACACTTATTTCGCCATTCTCTATGCAACTTCCATTGTATGAATTACCGTATGTCCGATCTGCTATCCTTATAAGCCCGTCTTCTATTAACTGAATACATGAAAACACCTTTTGCTTGCTAATCTCTCCTCTAATTATAAACGCCCGACACAAATGTTTAGAGACAATGGTCGCCTCTACGAAACAAAAAAAAAACTACCAACAAAAAAATAATATATATGATAACAAAAAACCCCCAAAAAACTCGGCAACAGATACGTAAACGTAGTAATCGTACTTATTGCGCCATTCTCTATGCAACTTCCATTGTATGATTTACCGTATGTCCGATCTGCTATCTTCATGAGCCCGTCTTCTCTTAACTGAATACATGACATGCTTGCTAATCTCTCCTCTTATTATGAACGCCCGACACAAATGTTTAGAAACAATGGTCGCTTCTACGAAACAAAAAAAAAACTGCCAGACTGTCTAAGTTAGAAACGAATTAAACGCAAATGATGCGGAAAAATCAATTACAATGTTAGTTTCAGGTGATCATCTCGCTAAATAAAATGCCCTGGAAAATACAGCTTTTCAATATTTGATGTAGCCCAAAACGAATAATGAGAGATGAGAATGCTGAGCCTTTAAACTCTTGAAGGTGTGTTTTTCAAACAAAATTAAGATCAAAGTACAGATTTTGACCCGACTACAAATAATAGAAACAGCTGGAATAATACAGACGCACAAAATACGATTTGATTCAGCTTCATTCTGCGACTTGGATTTGAGTCAGCTTTATTCTGCGATTTCCATTTCAGTCAGCTTTATTTTGCGACTTAGATTAGAGTCGGACTTATTCTGTGAAGTAAATATGAGTCAGCTTTATTCTGCTAGTTGGATTTGAGTCAGCTTTTTGTCCGTGACTCAGATTTTACTTAGATTTATGCTGCGACCTGAATTTGAGTCAGCTTAGGTATGCAACTTTGATTTGAGTCAGTTCTATTCTGCTAGTTAGATTCGAGTCAGGTTCATTTTGCAATTTCGATTTTAATAAGCTTTATTGGTCGACTTTGAGATTAGTCAGCTTTATTGTGCGACATTATTTGAGTCAGCTTGGTTCTGTGACTTGAATTTACTTAGGTTAATTCTGCTAGTTAGCATAGTGGTATGTGGGTTAGTCGAGTAACTATTTATAGAAACGTTCTCTAAAAGGGAAGTAATCATAAATAAGGAAGGTTACTCTCAATTTATTATTACAATATCGATTATGCATCTAAAATATCAGCTGACATTTTAGCTAAAGAGAAGCCATTTTTAAAGAGACGTTGTTTTCAGAAAAAACATCGTTTTATGAAAATTTGACTTTTATAATTGCGTGTGTTTCACATGAGTCACAATCGTTCTACATCTCTAATAACTACTAGCTAGTTCCGCGAAGATTAGGAAATGTTTATATAATCAACTGCCGCTCAGAAATGCCTCGATTGGACGGAAATAAACATTCAGAGACGATAGGTGAGTGTCCACAAATAAACTACAGAAGAATGAACAAATAGAAAAACAGTCCGAAAATGAATGAGTGAAAAGGACTAGCATGCGTTATTGATAGTATCACTATTCGCCTAGTATTATTAGACTTTTTAAGTATTCAGAAGCGCTACAGAACCTACCAAATTATTAGGTAATGAAGAAGTTTTGATTCAGGCAAATCTCATTTATTATTGTTGTATGTTGTTGTTGGAAATATACCAAAGTATTTTTTCTGCAATGTAGTTTAAAATACTACCCAAGGATTAATCTTATTTTTAATTGAAGGTTATAATAGAAGTTATCTACTTGACAAGCAAAATGTTATTGTCTTTTATGAGATTACAAATGTGCAAACAAAAAAGAATAAAAAACAAATTGATAGATAATATTCATATTATTTATTTATTTATTTATTTGTCTTGTTAGGGTTTACAAATTTGTCGCTAGAATTGTATGTGGAGGATGACGTTATCCGGTTTGTTTTTCTATTAGATCGGTATTAAACGAGTGAATTAATGTTACCTGCTTCTAAGAACATACTATTAACTTGAGAGCCAATAAGCAGAGTGAGTGTATATATGTGGGTTATAAATTGTGAAAACATGGGATTACCTGGCAAACGGTCTCGATGCGCGCTCTGCAGGGCTGGACCGCCCAAAGAGCGGCAAGATGGCGTCCTAGGCTTAATATCGCCAGGTAATCCCGTGAAATCTCGTGTTCTCTCGCGGAGACGAGAGTCCAGTTTGATATAAAAACGGGTCGCTGGAGGCAAGACGGCTGAAGGCTGAGAGCGTAGTCTACGAGGGACGACGTGGAAAGAAGAAGAGAAAGAAGAAGAGAAAGAAGAAGAGAAAGAAGAAGAGAAAGAAGAAGAAGAAGAAGAGAAAGAAGAAGAAGAGAAAGAAGAAGAGAAAGAGGAAGAAGAAGAGAAAGAAGAAGATAACGAAGTAGAGAAAGAAGAGGTGGAAGATTAATTTTTTCTGCTACAAGCTATTTTCGGCATTGTTATGGAAAAATTCGACATCAGATTGATTCCGGAATTCGACGGCTCTCCTGCTGGTCCATCGGTGGTCGAATGGCTGGAGAAGGCCGAGCGTGTTTGCCGGTTGTGCAAAATTAAAGACCCAGCTATGGTCATCCCATTGAGACTCACTAAGGGGGCTTACGCCGTGTACCAGCAGCTCAGTAATGATGCGACCATGGAGCAGATTGCACAGGCGCTGCACGGGGCATTTGGTGCAGATCCTTTTGTTGCCTGGAGGCAATTTTCCGAACGCCGGCTTGGGCCGGGGGAGACAGTGGACGTCTACATGGCCGACTTGAAAAAGCTTGCTGCTCCCTTCGGCGGTGCGAGTGACCGCATATTGGCATGCGCCTTTTTGTCTGGACTTCCGGACGATGCAAGCCGACTGCTGCGAGCATCATTGAGACTCACAGAGATTGAATTGGTGGAGTCGTTGGCGAGAGCACGAAACATCTTGAAGGACGATCGAGAACTGGTCTCTGCAGCGGTTGACACCTTGGACTCGCCAGCAGAGGGCCTACGATGCTATACATGTGGTGGCCCCAACCACTTCTCCAGAGACTGCAGAGGCGGCACAAGGCGCACCCCAAATTATGGAGCACGAAAAGTAATACGGTGTTACCAATGCAATAAGCCAGGCCACATAGCACGGAATTGTCCGGGAAACGGGCAAGGGGAGGACGCCGCAGCGCTAGCACCCTCCCCAAAGCGGCATTGAACAAAGCGCTTCCTGCAGTGACAGTTCAAGTTGATGGGTGTAAACGTTCAGCGCTGGTTGACACCGGCTGTACCCAAACCCTCCTTCGAAAGGAATGTTGCACCACATGGAAGAAACGACAGATCCCCGTCCTGACTGTCGGCAAAGGCTCATTAGTGTGTTGTGGATCCAGTGTTGTTCATATCAGCATTGACAATGGCCCCCCGATGGCTGTGACGGTGTTGGTGGTCGATGGGGGAGCTGCTCGGATATGACCTTCTCCTTGGAATGGACACTATTACACAGCTAGGCGGAATTACTGTAAACAGCGTCGGTGATGTGAGATTCCCTCGACCAGACAAACAAATGTGTGCAGCAATCACTCTTGACGAACCCGATTTCCACGCAGAATATGACAAGGGCACACACACATGGACAGCGTCCTGGAAGTGGGCAGGCGACCAGCCACCAGTGTCTTTGCGGAATCGGCTGACAGAGTATCCCCCTCCTGCATGGCTTAGGAGGCAGTACGAGGCAGAACTTCAAGTGTGGCTGGATAACGGCTGGTTAATTCCATACCCAGAGGATGAGCTCGGGCCCCCGCGGGGGCTAATTCCCCTGATGGCTATCAGACAAGAGAACAAGCAGAAAGTTCGACCTGTTCTTGATTACCGGGAACTCAATGAACACGTTGACCCGTACACTTCGGGGGCTGACGTTTGTGCTCATAAACTGCGAGAGTGGCGACGGCAGGGTGCGGAAGCGGCCATACTGGACTTGCGAAGAGCTTACCTACAAATACGTGTTGAGAAATCGCTGTGGCCATTCCAGACGGTGGTAATCAAAGGAACTCGCTATTGCTTGACCAGGCTGGGGTTCGGCTTGAATGTAGCCCCGGGCATCATGACGGCGATCATGCGGGCGATCCGGCGTCAGGATAAAGCTGTGCAACAGGCCACATCGTCTTATATAGGCGACATTTTTGTCAATGAGAGCCTGCTGTCTGCCCAGGCGGTCAAAGAACACTTTGAGCACTTCGGGTTGTCGTGCAAGGAACCGGAGCGGCTGCAGGATGGGGCGAAAGTGCTCGGGCTGCAGGTGAGCGGAAGTGCAGATGGCCTCCAATGGGGAAGGGGCGGTGAAATCCCGGAAATCCCATCTACCATCACACGTCGGAGCACGTTTTCCGTGTGTGGAAAACTGGTGGGTCACTTCCCTGTGTGTGGGTGGCTCCGAGTGGCTGTGGCGGCTATAAAGCGACGGGCAACTTCTTTGTCAACAGGATGGGACGATGAGGTGCGTGATCCTTCCCTGCGAAGCATGCTGGTGGAAGCTGTGGTCAGAGTGACCAATGATGACCCTGTACGAGGGAGCTGGTGCGTCGATGGGAGTGAGTTTACAGTTTGGGTGGACGCCAGCTCACTTGCCCTTGGCGTTGCTCTGGCAGTCAACGGAAGTATAGTAGAAGATGCCTGCTGGCTCCGGCCAGAGAATGACGCTAAGCACATAAACCTAGCTGAACTCGATGCTACACTGAAAGGAGTCAATCTAGCGCTTCAGTGGCAGGCTAGCGTCCTCCACGTTATCACGGATTCCACGTGTGTGCATCGGTGGATGACCGATGCCTTGAACGGAAAAGCACGGCTGACAACGAAGGCATCGGCCGAAATGTTAATCCGGAGGCGGCTTGCTACCCTAACCGAAACCATCAATGAATACAACTTGGTCATAGATGTGACACTGGTGCAGTCCTGTTTGAATCGAGCGGATCGATTGACCAGAGTGCCTCGCCGTTGGCTGGACCTGCAGAAAGAAGTGAACGAACCAGCACCTGTAAATTGTGCTGCGGTGGGACGTAGACTCAGCCCAGAGCGTATCGCTGATGTCCATTGCCAAAGCGGACACCCTGGTGTAAACCGAACCTTTTACTTCGCCAGGTTGGTTGACCCCTCTGTGTCACGGAGGGCTGTGAAATCTGTTGTGAGAAGTTGCAACACCTGCCAAT
Organism: Sepiola atlantica; assembly: GCA_963556195.1. NCBI lineage: Eukaryota > Metazoa > Mollusca > Cephalopoda > Sepiida > Sepiolidae > Sepiola > Sepiola atlantica. Next base: position 225,998,566 of record OY744517.1, read on the forward strand.
CGATCGACCCAGCACCTGTCCGGTGGAAGAAGGGCACACTCGGTGTGAAGTATAACTGGGATAGGATTGCGATGGACATAACTCACTACAACGGGGGGAATTTCTTGACCCTTATTGACTGCGGACCGTCCCGATTTGCATTGTGGCGGTCCCTTCGCCGGCAGGATACGGCTGCCATTGTCCATGAGTTGGAAAGTGTGTTCCTTGAGCGTGGCCCTCCTTCTGAGATATTGACCGACAATGGCCCCGCTTTTGTTAGTGCACCGTTCAAACAGTTTGTAGATGGCTGGGGTGTCCGTCTGCGTTTTCGGTGTGCCCATGTGCCCAGTGGGAACGGAATTATTGAGCGCAACCATAGGACTATCAAGACCATCGCAGCGCGGAAGGGGTGTACGGTGGCTGAAGCAGTCTATTGGTATAACGTCACCCCTAAGGACGATACTTCACCCTCCACCGCGCCAGCTAATGCGCTACATACATACCATGTCAGGGCGAGAGGTTTGGAGAGCAGCTTACTGCCCGAACCAGAACCTCCACAGGAGAAAATGAAAAAGGAGATGTCGTTTGGGTTAAAAAAACCCGAGGCCAGTGCACGACTCGTTACGGAACCGGTCGTGTCACTGAAGTGATCAGCCCGCAGGCGGTGCGAGTTGATGGAGTACCCCGTCACATTAAAGACTTAAGATCGGTATTCCAAACGCAGCTGCCATTTAACGAGGATAATGACATTGAATCCGTGACCAGCGAACCATCATTCTGGTTCATGACGGCTTCATCGCGCAGCGACACTGAGAGTGATAGCCTTGAATGTACTGACCCTCCTACTGCTGATGAAAGCCCGGACAGTGATGCTGCGATGCGCAGCCTCAGGTTCGCTGACCTTCCTGCCACGGAAGACAGCACGGATGACGATGAGGCCCCGAATCCCCCTCCCCGAAGAAGCACTCGAAGAAAAAAGAACACGGCCTCCCTGCTCTTTCTGTGATAATGAGATCAGGGGGGAGTGTGTTATAAATTGTGAAAACATGGGATTACCTGGCAAACGGTCTCGATGCGCGCTCTGCAGGGCTGGACCGCCCAAAGAGCGGCAAGATGGCGTCCTAGGCTTAATATCGCCAGGTAATCCCGTGAAATCTCGTGTTCTCTCGCGGAGACGAGAGTCCAGTTTGATATAAAAACGGGTCGCTGGAGGCAAGACGGCTGAAGGCTGAGAGCGTAGTCTACGAGGGACGACGTGGAAAGAAGAAGAGAAAGAAGAAGAGAAAGAAGAAGAGAAAGAAGAAGAGAAAGAAGAAGAAGAAGAAGAAGAAGAAGAAGAGAAAGAAGAAGAAGAGAAAGAAGAAGAGAAAGAGGAAGAAGAAGAGAAAGAAGAAGATAACGAAGTAGAGAAAGAAGAGGTGGAAGATTAATTTTTTATGCTACAGATCCACGAACATTATTCGAATTAAAGATGGCGGACTGGAAAACTATCACGATCGTCAGCGTTGCCGCCTCTAGCGTCGTTCGACGATGAATTTGCTTTTGGTTGCATGGAGTCAATTAATTGGCGAGTGCCTCTTGTGAAACACTTGTAATTGATCTGGGATTTTAAGCGTTCATGTAACATAAACATAACATCGATTAATATCTAAAAGATTCATTCGTTTTCTATTCACATTTCTCTCGAGTCGAGATTTTCAAATAAGCAGAATCTTTACGCCTATTTTAACTCATCCCTACACTGTATTATAGTTTTATATTCTGAACGTGAGAAATGTTACTTTATCTGCGGTAATAAGTAATGTATTAGGATCGGAGTGAAAGCTAAAAGCGCGCGTGACCCCCCCCCCCCCCAAAAAAAAACAACCAAAAACACCGACAATCAAATTGTATTAGCAATTAACCAACATCAATCCTCCTGTTCATCAGAAGGTCGCTCCTTTGTATCCCACTTCCTCGACTGCCGAAAGAGTTCACAAATTTGCAGAATCAAACGCCTTAGCCCATTGGTTTTTTCAAAATGGACGTTCCAGGTTTACTTGTGTCTCAAGACACCGTCCTTTTGTAACGTGCATTTGGGGTAGTCATAACACACACACACACACACACATATATCTATATATATATACATATATATATATATATATATATATATATATATATGTATTTATTTATGTTCATGTACAGAAAATAAGTACAATATCAGTATCATCGGTATCAACTTCAGAATCCGGTTTACTGCAGCTTATGTTGTCACATGTTACAGGCATGTGAATTCACGTATCACTCTCGTTGGATACGTTATTTGCTTTAGAGTGTTATGTATATTTGTTTAAAATGTGTTATATATATATGTATATATATATATATCTATAGAAATATATTCATTCTTGTATCATAAAGACCCGCTACAAATAAAGCTGTATGTCTTATCTGGGTTTAACCTTGAACTTTCGGTCAATTACAAAAGAAAGCCCTGCATTAGAATTTGGTTCATCCTATCGTTGTCAAGTAAAACTATGCAGTCAAACGAAGTAGTTCAGTTAAAATTATTGTTGTTGTTGTTGTTATTATTATTTTTCTTATTTTTATTCTTCTAATAATTAGAAGGAGAAAAATAAGAAAAATATCATAATTATCATTATTTACTTACTAAAGGTTTCGTATTTAAAAAAAAAAATCATAGATAAGCATCCGAGTTGAACGACGTAAGATGTAGACATTTTACATCATCCCTGCATCATAAAATGTTAGTTAAGACTCTGTCTGTTTGCATCATCACTTAATTAAATAATGTTACTTAACATTTCTACTGTTTAAATCATATGTGAATTACATAATTTGACTTGAAATTTTGACTGTTTTAATCATATTTACATTATATGATTTTGCTTAAGATATCGACTGTTTAAATGATCTCGTCATTAAATAATGTAACTAAAATTACGACTGTTTACATCATCTTTGAATTATATAATTTTATTTAAGATTTCTACTGTTAACACAATCTCTTTATTATATGACTTTACTGAAGATTTCTACTGTTTTCGTCATCTCTGCCATATATTATAGGCCTAAAGATTATGACTGTTAACAAAATATCTTCATTATTTGATTTTACTTAAGATTTTAACTATATATAACATCTCTGAAATGATTTAACTTAATATTTCGACTGTTTACATCACCTCTGCATTATATAATTTGACTAAAAATGAAATATGTTTACATTATATCTACTTTATCTGATTTTACTGAAGATGTTTACTGTTTTCATTATCTCTACTTTGTCGTATTTTTGGTAAAGTCTCGAATTATTAAACAACATCTGAATTATATTATGTAAGTTACGCTTTTGACTGTTTACATAATTTCTGCATTATATAAATGTGCAAATAATTTTTAGTGCTTACATAATTTTAGCATTATATAATTTTCTTAAGATTTAAATAATTCACATAATATCTGAATTATATGATTTAACTTACGATTTCAACAATTCTCATCATATCTGAATTATATGATGTAACTAAAGATTTCAACAATTCACATCATATCTGAATTATATGATTAAACTTAAGATTATCACAATTTACAGCATATCTTAATTATATGATTTAACTTAAGATTTCAATAATTCACATCATATCTGAATTATATGATTTAACTTAAGATTATCACAATTCACATCATATCTGAATTATATATTTAACTTAAGATTTCAACAAGTCACATCATATCTGAATTATATGATTTAACTTAAGATTTCAACAATTCACATCATATCTGAATTATATGATTTAACTTAAGATTTCAACAAGTCACATCATATCTGAATTATATCATTTAACTTTAGATTTCAATGATTCACATAATTTCTGAATTATATGATTTAACTTAAGATTTCAACAATTTACAGCATATCTTAATTATATGTATTAACTTAAGAATTCAATAATTCACATCATATCTTAATTATATGATTTAACTTAAGATTTCAACAAGTCACATCATATCTGAATTATATGATTTAACTTAAGATTTCAACAATTCACATCATATCTGAATTATATGATTTAACTTAAGATTTCAACAAGTCACATCATATCTGAATTATATCATTTAACTTTAGATTTCAATGATTCACATAATTTCTGAATTATATGATTTAACTTAAGATTTCAACAATTTACAGCATATCTTAATTATATGTATTAACTTAAGAATTCAATAATTCACATCATATCTTAATTATATGATTTAACTTAAGATTTCAACAAGTCACATCATATCTGAATTATATGATTTAACTTAAGATTTCAACAATTCACATCATATCTGAATTATATGATTTAACTTAAGATTTCAACAAGTCACATCATATCTGAATTATATCATTTAACTTTAGATTTCAATGATTCACATAATTTCTGAATTATATGATTTAACTTAAGATTTCAACAATTTACAGCATATCTTAATCATATGATTTAACTTACGATTTCGACTGTTTACATAATCCACGCATTATATAATTTTACTGAAGATTTCGACTTTTTAAATCATCTCTGTATTATATAATTTATTAAAATTTCGACAATTACATTATCTCTTCATTATATAATAGTTCTTATAATTTCGACTAGTTATATCATTTCTGCATTATATAATTTGAATCAGGATGTCGACTGTTTAACTCATCTCTGCATTATATGATTTGACTCAATACTAAGATTCTTTACATCATCTCTGTATTATATCATTTTCTTGACGATTTCGACTGTTTATATCATGCTTGCAGTATATTGTTTGACTTAAGGTTTCGACTGTTTACATAATTTTTGCATTATATAGTTTATCTATTTATTTCGACTGTTTATACAATCTCTTCATTACATGATTTCACTTTTGATTTCAACTGTTTACATTATATCTGCATTTGTGAAAACAATGGTGGAGCATAAGTATTTCTTTTTTTAACTTTACTGATTGAGACGTTTTTTACATGGATATTTATTTTAGTAACAAAAATGGTTGATCATAAGTATTTCTTCCTTTACCTTTACTGATGTAGACGGTCTTTTTGTAAGAATTCAAATATTGGTGCAAACAATGGCGGAGCATAATTACTTCCTCCTCTAAGGACGAGGTAATACCTGGGAGGAGGGTACGATGACAACAGAACATATACTACACTACCCTTACACCTCTATAAAGGTGGAGGTAATGCCTGAAAGGAGTGTATTATGACAACACAACAGATACGACACTACCTTCACACCTCTCAAAAAAGTTGGGGTAATACCTGGGAGGACGGTCTCATGACAACAGAACAGATACTACACTACCTATACATATCTCAAAGAAGGAAGAGGTAATGCCTGGAAAGATGATATCATGATAATAGAACGGGCGTAAGGAGGAAGGGAGGTGAAGGAATATTAGCGTCTATTAAGAACGAAAGGTAGAAACAGGCGGAGTGAGAGGGAAAGAAGAAAGAAAGAAAAAAACGGTTGTAGTTTGAGTAAATTTCTTCCCGGCACTCCCTTTCTTCTGATGTCGTTTCCGGATTATTGTGACTTGCATTATTTCTCAAATTATACATTAAAATCGAATTAGTTTTGATAACTTGGTCAGATGGTAAAGTACAGGTCAGTTAACGTTAATGTTGCGAGTTCGAATCGCGGCCTCGGGGCCGAAATTATTTATTGTTTATTTAGTCGTTAATATGTGGCCTTGTGTATTTGTCATGTTTCTGACTTTGAAATTACATTCACAAAAATTCTCCGCGACGAACAGAAAGACAAACAGACAGACAGAGACAGTATTCGTTATATTATAAGTGGACTAGCGAAAATAGACTCCCTAACGGTCGTCTATTTTTGCTAGGCTGCCGCGTTCTTGGGTGGTTAGACAAAAGAAATGAAAAAAAATTGTCTTCGAATACTTTTTTTGTTTAAAAAGGAAAAAAAAAATTTTTTTTTCTTTTTTTCTTTATTAAGCGGAAAATTTTTTTTTTTTTTTGCGGAAAATTTTTTTTTTTTTTCGCGCCAAAATTTTTTTTTTTTTCTCGCCAAAAGAAAAAAATGAAAAAAAAAAAATTACCCCCCCCCCGTGAAAAAATCGAGAGCGAACGCAGACCCAATCGTATTCTGGAAGAACAGATCGAGCGCGAACGCAGACCCAATCGTATTCTGGAAGAACAGATCGAGCGCGGACGCAGACCCCAAAGCATAAAAAGAACCATTTACTATACGATCATTTATTGCTAAATGAGAGATGTGAAAAAAAAAGGCGATTTGTTCAAGTATTTAGATTAAGAAAGAATTTTCAATTGTGTTCCTTTAGCTCAGATGGTAGCGCGTTTGGCTGTTAGCGTCAAGGTTGCGAGTTCGAGTCGTGACGCCGAAAATTATTTATTGTTTATTTAGTCTTTAATATGTGGCCCAATGTATTTGTTTATGTTTCCGACTTTGAAATAAATTAAATAGTAATTATCTCCCCTTCTGTTTACAAAAATTCCCCAGGACGGACAGACAGACAGACAGACAGACAGAGAAGTGCTCGTTATATTATAAGTGGACTAGCGGAAATAGACTCCCTAACGGTCGTCTATTTTTGCTATGCTGCGGCTTTCTTAGGTGGTTGGACATATTTAGTTTACAAAAAAATTTTTTTTAATTTGTTTCCGAATATTCTTTGGCGGGTAAAGATCTTTTTCCTGCCCCCCCCCCCCCAAAAAAAAATTTAGGAAGGGGTCAAATTCTTCCCCCCTTAAAACAATCTAGCGCGAACGCAGGACATAAACTATAAAAAGAACCAATTATTATACGATCATTCATTGCTAACACAATGAAATAAAAAAAAACATTTCTTCAAGTATTACAATCGAATGGGTTTTCATCACTTGACCAATTTGCTCAGATGGTAGAGTATAGGGCAGTTAACGTTAAGGTTGCGAGTTATTTATTGTTTATTTAGTCGCTAATATGCGCCCTAATGTATTTTAATGTTTCAGACAGACAGACAGAATGACAGACATACAGAGAAGATGCTCGTTATATTATAAGTGGTCTTGGGTGGTGAGGAAAACAAAAATGCGTCTCCGAATACCAGACAGAGAAGTGCTCGTTATATTATAAGTGGATGTGCCCTAATGTATGTCTAACGTTTACATAATTAAAAAAAGGGACCAAGTTTAAGATTTGTCAAAGTCAGAAACTACATAAGATATACACTCATAAATTGTATAAGATACAAGCTTATTATTCAACATATACTGATGCAAAAGCCTATATGCATTATCTTTCTATGTAAGAAAATCGTAATTACCTGTATGTATGTCTCAATGTCTAAAAGCCAGAAATTGCATCAGAAACACGCTCAGCAATGAGATAAAATAAACGCTTATTTTTCAACATATACTCATGCAAAGACACCTGTCAATCACCTATTATATATCGGAAAGTCGTGATTTTGTGTGCGTATGTGTCTCTGCCTAAATATAACAAACTCAATAAGATACACGCTTAGAAACTTCATAAGCTACGCACTTATTACATGTTTAGTGTTTTTTTAATTCAGTTTTTTCTTTATTAATTTTTTATGCATTTACTTCATTCATTTTGTTTTCATTATTTTTAATTCATTTTTTAATTCAATATTTTTTTACAGTTTTCATTAATTATTTTCATTAATTATTCTTTCCATTAGTATTTTTTTGCATTAGTATACGTCAATCCGAAATTCATCCAAAGAATGTTATTTGTTTACTTGCAGTTTGATGTTAGCTATTTTCAGCGTGGATATTGTGTCTTTATATACTTTAATACGAACAATTTATCTGTTTTGGTTGTTCCATTTAAAATAATGTTGGAATAAATTGACCGGTTATGCTACAGATACACTTGAGGTATCCTCTACGGAAACAGGACTAGGCGGTACATTATCCCTCTTTTTGTTTTGAATTGTTTTTTGAAGGAAAGTTGAATTGTGATTTCTGATGTCTCTTTCCAGAGTACACAATGCTCACTTTCTAATTTGTTTTTAAACTTACGTCTGATGAATGCGTTTTTATCTTATACTCGTCTTTGCCCATAAATTACACTTTTAAGGTTATCTGCACTAAATTCAGCTAATTTTAAATCGCCACAATGTTTATTAACGATTTACGCAGACGTTGCGGAGCCCAAGCTATCTTTTCTGACTGAATTAAACACTTCCCCCGGTTATGTTACAGATAAGTCTTAGGACTGAATAATTCTGTTAAAAGATGAACAGTTTCAGAAAGTTCATGTTGCTCGTTTTACGGGATAAAAGAAAGTATACGGATTTAATATGTTCGATGGTCCCTAATTTTGGAGCAGTGTGCGAACATTTTTAGAGTCTGTCGAATTTTCACAATCTATTTTGTATAGATTTTCATACCTTCTGAATATGAATTAAATGTGTATCCTCGTCTAGGGAATAACTGAAATGGTCAATTGCACTTAAAATGTCATTCTGAGAAAATCATATTCGTTCTTAGTTGTTTGACTCTTATGCGATATTGCACATTTTAATCAATTTCCTATTTTTTTCCAGAAATCCTTAATCGTGTTTAATCGGCTTTGTTTTATATTGTTTCAGAAGTCTTTCTGTTCTAGTAGTTTTTTGTAAGATTTTTGTTCCAGTAGAAGCTTTTATCTTGTTAGTTGTAGAGTCAGAGTATTTCGTATAAGTAATATACCATAACACGGACCTGTAGGAGGCATAGTATCGTTTCCTTTTTTGATTGACGCTTGTAGAAGCTTTTAACTTGTTAATTGTATTTCTTCAGTTTCATTATTTGTTCTAGTTGTTGCATTTTGAATTTGGTTTAAATTATTCCATGTTTTAAATTGTATAAATCGAATACGGCTGTTAGAATTCTTTCTTTTATATTACGCTGATAAACGAAATGCTACTTGAGAAAAAGAAAGACTATAAAACTGTTTTCTCTTCGACCAAAAAATCACTTTGCTGATAAATACGCTTTTCACGTAACTGTAAAATGTAGTCAACGGAAACATACTTAGTTGAATTTATTTTTCTTTCAGCGGCAGGAATTATTGAACCAATGACTTGTGTTCCTTTTTCTTCCGGGCAACACGTTTTTCCTTCTTTAAACCGTATCATCCAAATGCATGCGAACTTCGAGACGTTCTCTCCACAACTGCCGTCAACCCAAAACACACCGCCTTTTATTTAGCGTTCTTTGCCGCACCTGATTTGCATGATGCAACCCCAAAATACACCGCCTTACATTTAGCGTTCTTTCCCGCACCTGATTTGCATAATGCAACCCCAAATATACCTGCCTTTTATTTAGCCTTTTTTGCAGCACTTGATTTATATAATGCGACCCTCACTTTCTTTCCCTCCGGACCCGCGTGGTGGCTTCTACAATTATTTTTAGAGAAAAAACAAAATATCATGTATGTTCGTCTTGTTAAAAATAAACACAATGCAAGGATAGCAATTAAAAAATCGTAATTCATTTTGTAAGGTTCATAAAACCCTTCAATATACTTCCTCACCAGTTGTGGCATCCATTTTAAAGTTCTCAAGAATCCATTACTCTACCCTGTCAGCAGTATCCTTAAAGCCGAACGGGCTGGTGTGAACACAAAACTGAGAAGCAGGTGCTCCTAGTATTTATGGTCAGTAGTCCGTATGGGTAAGGTAGCATAACAACTAGACGATGAACTCCAGTTTGCCAAGGAGTAATGAATGTACGATTACAGTATTACATTTGGTAAGTAGTATATATTAAGCCTAAGCTGCATACAATCCTATATACATACAATATATTAGGTCAAAGCTGCTTAATATCGTAGATATAGCAGGTGGGTGTAAACGCTATTTGTCACGGAAGCAATAAGATCGACGTGTTTTTTAATAGCTTTCGATATCCGGCAAGTAAATTGGTGTTGCCCGGGAACATTAAATTACTAATACCGTAGGACACTTGATAAGTCTTATATGCGTAATGTAATAGTGCCCAATACCCTAGATAGAGCAGTTCTATGTAAATATACAGTAGAACACTTGGAAATTCGACGTTGTCTAGGAATGGATTAAAACAAATTTAAATTGCATTATATTTCAAAGTAAGGGGACAACAGAAACTCGGTGTTGCCCGGGAGCAATAAGTTTTTAACTAAAAGTTCAGTTCAATTCGTCATAGTATTATTACTGTCAGTACATTAAAACAAACACGAGAAAAAAAATGGCGGTGGGGAAAAGGCAGTGAAGGAGAGGAAGGGGGAAACGGTGAGAATAAAAGAGAGAAAATGCATAGATTGATAGCTTTATAAATTTGTTAAGTGTTATAAGTTCATCCAAAGTGCTCAATATACTTAACAAAGCAAATGTCCTTGAAAGTTCATTTGGCTGGCAGCAATAATTCCACTGTGTTTAAAGTGCGTTGCTACATATTTGTATACTAGACAAAAATAAAAGATGTTGTCCGGGAGCAGTAAAATAATAATTCAAGTACTACATTTCGGCAGTGCTATAATTTAATTCAAATATTAAATATAAAACATAAAGAAGGCGTCCTTAAACGCTTCGTTTCTCGGGTGAAATTACTCCACTGTGTTTTGTTATAGTGTTGTATACTAGACGAGAAACTCGGGTGAAATAAATCCACTTTGTTATAGTGTTATATAGCAGACAATCAACTCGATTAAACTATTACATTTGGTGAATTCAGAAACTACAACAGATCCTCGCTCGAAAACTACATAAGACACACGCTTATTATTAAACGTATACATACATACATATATATATATATATATATATATATATATATATATATATATATATATATGTGTGTGTGTGTGTATGTGTATGCTGCCGCCCATTGTCGATTAAATATTAAAAGTTGTAATTCTCACTGTGTATGTATCGCCGTCTTAAAGCCAGAACAACATAAGATACAAGATGCGAAACCACATAAGATACAGCTTATTATTTAAAGTGTATTGATGGGAAGGTACCTGTCAAATATCTATTATACATAAGAAAGTCGTAATTCTGTGCGTGCATATGCCAACGTCACAAAATCAAAAACTATATAAGATACACGCTGTGAAACTACATCACCTATGCACTTATTATTTTCATTTATTTTATTCCATCATTTTCTACAATGATTTTCTTCATTCATTTTTCATTCATTTTTTATTCATGTTTTTCGTTCATTATCTTACTCATTTTTATTCATTTTTTATTAATTTCTCATTCATTTTTCCTATAAATGTCGTTATCTGTTTTTCATTAATTTGATACATTCATATTTTGAATTCAATTTTTAACGAATTGCTTCATTCATTTCAGTGGTATATGTTAATCAGAAACTGCTCAATATCCGAGATAGAGCTGTTGTGTCCGAACGCAGCATTGCCAGAAATAAATAAATTCAATGTTCTTTTTCATGGTGTATACAAGAAAATGTACTCGACATTGCTCGGGTGAAATTATAGTAATGATACAGTATTTTATTTCGTAAGTTGTATATCTAATGGCAAACTGCTAAAAACAAACTATACGAAGCAAGTGTATATACAAGTGTTTGCCCACTGTCGTCTGTTAAAGTGTTGTATACATGAAAAGCTATACACAGTTTCCTGGGAGCAATAACATTACTAATACAATATTACAATTTAAAAGTCGTATATATTAACAGGGCCGGCGGGACAGTTATAAAAGTGGGTGGGTTCTCAATATCCTACATAGAGCAATTGTGTTTTAACATCGCGTTACTCCTGATTATATTTTAAATGGTATATCTGATCGTAAAAGCTATCAATACCTTTGATAGAGCATGTGTGTTTATAGCCCGCGAAAAGTGGGGGAAAGAACTTCATTGTGTATTTTTATAACGTTGTATAAAAGAATAGCTACTCAGCGTTGCCCAAAAGCTACAATATAAATATGAATGTATTACATAAATTACGCGGTATACTTCATGGCAAAGGGTTCACTAATCTCGAATATTCGAAAGATAGAGAGAAGGATAAAGAGACGTAGAGAGATAGAAGTTTTCATAGATATATGTTACAAACACTTTTCATCCTAGTCTATTATCTGTATGACCTCGGCCAACATCGTATAGCCTTGCTAGTTCATTATTAAGGTCAATAAGAATAAGTAGCATATAAGTGATTCCTAACAATTAAAAAATCATCATGAAGATTTTGTAATAGAAAGGCCTAAGATGTAAGCATTCACCTCGCGTTTATGATTATGATTGATTGAAAAATGATGTCAATTATTCAGATTATACAAGAAAGACTTAATTACGAAAGGACGACAGCTTGCTGTGATAAAGTTGATACAAAAATTGAATCGCAGCTATGGCGTGCAAAGTTCGAATTCTGTCTGTTCCAATGAATTATCTTACCTTTTGATGTTACTATTATTTCCCGGCCTTCGAGGGAAAAGTTAGACACAAGGGAGTTTTTTTATGTCGGGAGAATCAAGTTCTCAAAATAAAAGGCTATCTCAATTGGAATAAAAATAAAAATTGCCTCAGTCTTGAATTAGATTTCCTTCACTGACCGAGGACAGAAAAGATTAAGTGCAGCATCAGAACAGATACTAAACTTTACTTCTAGCCAAAAATAAGAACCTGATCATAGAAACAACTGAGGAAACTATTGCCAACAGCAGAATAGAACCGATCAAATGTTGTACAATTCACAAACATTTGGATCTTGTTTTACCAATGCATGTCTTTCCTTAATCAAGATCATAGAATTAAATAGAAAGGTAAATGAAAAATGTGATTTAAAAAAAAAACTATAATTAAAATACAAAATTAAGCGTGATACAAAGTAAAATAAAAGTTTTCATTGTCAAGAAAATTCATTTAATTCATTAAACCGCGAAGCGGATAGTTACTGTTTGTTATAATTTTGCTTACAAAAATGCTGTCTGTAATTTTTTTACAAATGTGAAATCTATCAATATACCAATAAAATGTTTCCTTTTTTTCTTCGTGCTAAAATAGTAACATCATATTTGTTTTCTGGAATTTTATCTTTGTCCGGATAAAACTGATTAAAAAATCACCGCGTAAAAATAGAACAATAAAACGAGGGGAGCGAGAAGCGTCACGTAACACTACAATCGTAGAAATGTCTTTAAGTAAAGAGATAGTGTGTATTTACATTAAAATCACTAAACCATATGCACGTCTCATGTGCAACAGTTTATACCGATATGCACTACTACTCACGCACAACAGTTCATCCACACATATGCACTACCCAAGTACAACAGTGCATACCCACATGCACTAGGACTTACGTACAACACTGCATACCCAAATGCGGTATGGCTCACGTGAAACACTGCATATCCACATTCACTATTCTGTACGCACAACAGTTCAATACTCACATTACCTACTCACCTAAAACAGTGCATGCACTACTCTTCACGCACTGCAGTGCACACCCACGTTCAGTGCATACTCGCATGTACTACTTCTCGCGCATGACAATACAGATGTAAAACTATTCTCCCATACCCACGTTTAGCCAAGTTGATCTATCGTTGAACTTGCAGCTACGGAGACATATCACTTGGATATTCATCGTTGTAAATAACCTTACGCTACCGTGTCTTACGCGTAGACGCGGACAGGTAGATTCACATTCTTAACTATCAATTATTTTGTAAAGTTCTGTATTCTCTCTGAACTTATGCGACATTTCCATGCCGGGATAAACTCTGTTAAATGTATTTCAGTGCTATTTCCTCATCTTAGGTTATTAACCTCTGTCAAATGGCTTTGCACCAGTCATTTTGGATATTTTAAGTCTGTCATCTCCAGAATGTGTTTTCTGCAAATAGCAGTATATTTTCATTCCTACTGCAGATAAACACATCTTGTGCGAGAGCTTTTTCAATTCGCCTCGTTGTTACCTTCTTTCCACAAACATGATCACCTTGTTGATTACAGTTAGGTTATTTAAACTTTATTACGGTAATGTTCTGATCCAGTTGCATAAAGTTATGTTCTGTTAATTTATTACAGAAATGTTTTGAACCAATTAGATAGATTCCTATTCTCTTGATTTATAACAGTAATGTTTCACCATGCCACATAAAGTTATGTTTTATTCATTTATTACAGAAATGTGTTGAATAAAGTCATTTTTTCTTGATTTATTACAGTACATTATGTTCTATTCATTATCATGGTGATGTTTTTCGGAAACAATCTCCGATTATATAAGACATTTCTATCGCCTTTGGAAACATCCAACTCTAAACAAGCCAGTATTTATGTAAATTTATGTTCTATTCATGTATGATTCTGATGTTTTCGGCAACAATCTCCGATTATATAAGACATATAAGTATATAAGAGCGTTTAATTTTTGTAATTCAGATGTAAAAGACTCGATAGGTGTGCGTGGGAATAATTGCATCACACCACATCACATTTGGTTTTTATGTGTTGCTTTATTCAAAGAAGTAGCGATTCTTGGTGTTTCATAAACTTTCATTGAAAAAGGAATTAAATAAGGAAAGAAAAAGACGTAAAAAATTAAAACTTAAAAAACGCAAATGTGTGGAGAACAGTTTAGTTATCGTGCAAGAAGAGGGAAGAGAAGGCGGACACTTTGATTGGTTGGCATAATAAAAGTGGGAGGAGCTAAACAAAGCAAGACACACTTTTTTCTTTTTCTCCCGTTTTCTTTGAAACAACATCTGCCCCCACCCCGAAATTGATAGTATAAAAGAAAGAAAGGTTTTTGAAATTATCAAAACGTTGTCGAATCTGCTGAACGGACACAAGTCATAAATTTCGATCAGACCAAACAATTCAATTAAGATGCACACATTCCGAAGTAAGTACAACGTTATTTTCTGAATGCTAAATTTTAAAATAGCGGCGCAAGTTTTGAAGTAAAAAGAACATTGACATATGTGTCGTACAACATTTAAAATCGTAGCCGGGTCTTCATCTGAGTGAACTTCGAGCTAAATGGACGTGGTTCATTTAGTTTTACGTTTTCTATGTAGGCTTTGATGACGCTGACGATTTATAGTTTGGATATATATTTACTGATCGGAACTATCTTTAACATATAGTTATTCAATCATTGTTTATTAGTTTTCGGTGTTGATGGGAAGAGTGAAAGTAGTAATGTTATAGTAGGAAAGGTTTTTGCTACCACCTTTATGTGGTATGCTTTTGTGAGAATCAAAGATGGTGGGCCAAAAGTGATTGTAGTGTTAGCGGGGCAAAATAAACTACAATTTCGAAGTAAAAAGAACATTGACAGATGTGTCGTACAAGATTTAAAATCGTAGTCTGGTCTTCATCTGAGTGAACTTCGAGCTAAAATTATCATTAATTCTCCTATTTTTGATAAAGGTACAGGAAGAAATAATCTCAACTTTATATAGAATATATACATTCATATATATATATATATATATATATATATATATATATATATATATATATATATATATATATATATATATATGCGAAGTCAGATATTGTGAGTCACCATAGACCATAGAGAATTTTACACACGTAATTCTGGAGCTCTTTACGCACCAGAAAATGAACAACTATGGTTACAGGCTGATCAAGCGTCTTAACGAAATGAAACTAAAAAAGAAAGATAAGATTAACAGAAAGAACATCTCGCACAAATAAAAGATCTGTTCATTTAAACCAATAACAAAAACAGAAATTTCTAAATAGGCAATTTAAACATAACAGTTGTTCAGGTTTGAAATATAACAACTTTAAGCTTTTCCAAATACTTACCGAGTAAAACGAACCGCAGTGTAAATTTCAACAAAATCCAATTGTTGTTATCGATTCCATGAAAGCTCGTAATATCAGTTACTCTACGTGTTTTCCTTTTCACGGTAGGTATTCTCAGTTGTTATTTGTGGAGTAGGGGGGTATTCACGTAAGGCGTTTTTTTTCTATTCTATCTCTCACTTTCTCAGTGTAGCTACCCTCCCTCACTATATCTACCCTCTCTCTCACTCTCACTCTATCTATCTCTCTCTCTCTCTCTATATATATATATATATACATATATATACACATTTTGGTGTCAACATTTACTAAATAAACGTGTTTACATCATATCAGCCAATAAACATTACAAAGATACGAACTTTTTTCCTGCTCACATACGATTTATATTAGCATCCGTCGATTTTTGTAAGTATATTTTTTCATGATGAATAAGATTCCTTTACTTGGCTCGCGACAGGTAAAATAACCACAGATCGACGTCGCTAAAAATGGTACTGATAATGTAACATGTTTGCGTTCTGTCGTCATTACGTGACTAAAATAGTAATTAATCAACAACTAAATTAGCGTAATTGAAATCAAAAATGGATTTCATTATTTTTTAATTATTACATAATATATATATGTTTATCTTATGCCCCTAAACTAACATGTACATTCGTTACACATGGTCCACTTTCAGTCACATTTCACTTCCTACGAAGTAAGAGTTAGACACTACGTAAATGCTTACTGTTGTCGAAACCAACATAAATAAACATTGACGCAATCTGCAAGGATTTGCTTTCAATGACGGACGAGAGAATAGACAACAACCCGAAACAAGTAACCTTTTCCATAACCGGTTAGTGATGGAGGTAACCTTCTACACTGTGGCAATTTCTATTTTTCTTCAACTCGTGCCTGAACTAAGATGTATATTCGTTACACATGGTCTACTTTCAGTCTAATTTGAATGCACACGGGTGCAGAGTAAGACACAACGTAAGTTCTAACTGTTGTCGAAAATCCACCAACATAAATAAACATTGACGCATTCGGCAAGTGTTTGCTTTCAATGACGGACGAGAGAATAGATAGCAGCCCGGCACGAAACAAGTAATATTTTCCATAATCGGTCAGTGAAAGAAAATATTCTTCTACACTGTAGCAGTTTCTATTTTTTAAACTCAGAAGAGTTAGTAAATATAGTCCGATGTTACCTATCTGCGTTCTCTCGGATGTTTACAATTTTTATCTATTATTTTCTTTTTCTTTCGGGCAATTTCGAGCGACGGATCCAGCTACTATATATATATATATATATATATATATATATATATAACACAGATCGTAGTTTTTCTTACGAACAAGGTTGAAACAACTTTGTGAAAAAGAAAAAAGTAGGTTCGTACAAAACTTATTTACTTTGTTCTTGATTAACGAGAAGTAACAAAAATCAGCAGACTTTTTAAAAATCATCTTTTTTCCGACGCGGTTGAAAATTAACTTTTCAAAATATTCGTTTTGAAATTTATTCGTCATTAGAACGCGTTTGAATACTTTTTTTCCTGGCGAAAGAGATTTTTTTTTAGAAAAACACTTTGCTTTAATTTCTGTCCTTCTTTTTTGAACAAATAACTCGAAGGTCCTTTTTTCTCACACATTTCAACAATTCCAATTTTAGACAAACACCTAAGTTTCCGTTGTTGGACTTTGCATTCAACTCACGTCTGGTTTATTTTCGTGTTTTGAGTCGATTCAAATCGCTCTAAAAGCAAAAATGTAGGACTGAATTAATTCAAATACCTTTTCTCCCGGTTTGTGGAATGTAGATTTCGAATCTTTGCTTCCAATGTATGTGACACAAGTTTGAATGATGTTCGAATAAATTCTCAACACTTGTGTTGTGAGATGTAGTTTTCGAAACTTTCCGCCAGTATTGTGGCAATGAAAATCTAGAAATCATCTGTCGCCAGTGTTGTTGCTTTGAAGGCCGGTAATAATAAAGGCAAACATAGTAGTATAATAATTATGTCACAGCAGTACACGCCATGAACCTGGGTACATAACTGCCACGATTCGCTGCCCGATGACGATTAGATATTACTGTATTTATTTTGCCTGAGTAAGTCCATTTATTCCTTAAATAGGTAGATGAACTTACCCCATAACAGTTTCTTCGCGTAAAAATAGTTTTCGGCTTTATATGCTTTTAATAAACCAGAAATGTTGAGACCGTAAGCAAACTTTTCAAGGTTAATTGAACAGGCTTTCAGTTGTATTAATTGTAAAGTCTGACGACTTGGTCTTTATTGTAATATAGATCAAGTCGTCAGACTCCACAATTAATAGAAGTGACGTTATCGCCAAAATTATGACTTTTACTTTCTGTGACCTTGACATTTACATTTTACCTAAATTTCACGAAATTAAATCAGTTCTAAGTTAAACTATGACGAATATTTTGATCAAATAAAAATAGCGAAGTTAAGTGGAGTCAAATGGTACGTTCATAGTTCTTTGCAACGGATGTATGAATGCACGCCAACCTGTATCCGTATCCCAAGACAATTGAATTCTGTGACAAATTCGACCGAAAACATAACCTCCTTGGATGAGGTAACAAAATGCATGCGATCGACTCATTCCCAGGTAAATGATTCTGGCTTGTCTGTTTTACGGCATATCAAGCTATTTCGTCCATTTTATGACGAAACCAAACAAGTATAGTTACGTTTACATGGGTCAAATGGTGGGTTTATGCCGTTGCCCAACAAATGCAGGAATGAAGATCAACCCTGAATCTCAAGACATCTGAATCCTAATCAATCGCTTTTTACTAAATATTGGCATCTGACATTTTCTAATGAAGAACAAAAAAATACCTATTAGAATTTCTGTTATATGTGTCATCTCTTCTTCCTTTATCTTCCAGCTCTGAACTGTTCCGCGTGGCTGCTTGTTTCTACTTTCATTCTAATGGAGAATGTGTTCGCTTCACCAATGATGAACGGAATGCTTTTTGACCTCAACGAAGAAAGCGAAAGAAACGTAAGCAAGAGCAAGAAATCCATAAAAATCGCAATAAAATAAATTTGAGTATCGATTATATTACAGCAATTATTGTATCGTTTGCAGATTCAGTCATTATTTCATTATATTAGTAGATCTATTAATAGTGTACACCTTGCGTGAAAAATAAGGAAAACATGATGCTTCGCCAGTGTTTGCACTCTCTATTTATCTATATATATTGTAAAAATAATATAAAATTATAGGATTACGTGAGTAATTTTATTTTCCATATAAAAGTATTATTATCTTTATTTTTGATGATCTAAAAACACCATCCGTTGACCTTTTATTGTAGAATAGAGGATTTATTTGTTGAATACATTTTATGGCGGTGTAAGTTTATGGTGTTTGTTTTACCACCTATGTGATTTCTCGCTTATCCTCACAACAATTAGGTTGTCTGAGTTGGGAATGACTATTAAAAGGCACAAGTTTAACATTGTTAACTTTCGCGTGGCGGGTGAAAGCAAATCTATTTTGTCAGTCTCTATGTAACTCCCACACTCACTTAATGTACGTCCGATATCCTATCCCTATAACCATCGCTCTCCAACTGAATACACGCCAGCACAACCCGCTTCTTATTATAACCACTTGACAGACACATTTAGACAATAGTCGCTCGTCAACATAAAAAAAACAACTGACAACATGTGCAAATAAGGTACGCTATGTCCAACCGTTCGAATTAAAGCTCACGTGAACACTAGGAACGCGAAAATATCAATAGCTGTAGGGGATCATCTTGTAAATAAAATGTCCCTTAAAATACAGCTTTGCCATATTTTATATAACCAAGAACTAAATATTGGAGATGTAAATACGGAAGCTTTAACTCTTGATAGAATGTAAATCAAACAGTAAACGGAAACTAAGAACATCGGTGGAATTTCGACTTAACAATCGCGGAAAAACTGTGGTTTTTGCGTCACGGAGAAGTTCAACTCCCAGAAAAAGGTGTGCATTTATTCGCTTTATGCCCGTCAGATGCATAGAAGATTTAGCAGGCATCGACGTCAATATTGTGCGGATCATAATATTTAGCGGAAATTGGGAAATATTTCTTTGTGGAAAGTGTTTGACAGAATTAACACCGCTAATCTCACAATAAATTAGGTGAAAAGCAACTTCTGCAATGTCGCAGTAAAGTGCATATGCCATGTAGCGAGACAGGGTGGAGGATGACCACTTCAGTCAAAAATTCTAGATAGCGAGCAATATCCCGTTCTGAGTAATGTGCGACAGCTGAAAAGAGTTATATTAACTCAGCTTCAGTGCAACCTACTGTTTGTTATGCAGACCAAAACCAAGTAAATTTTGTACACAAAATGTAAAAATCAGCCGCAGATTTGTATCTTGGAGCTTAGCCCTACACGAATACAACTTGAGGATTGAAAACCTTGAGGCAGTCGACAATAAGTGTTCAGACGCTTTTTCCTGCATTTAAAACATTTGTCTGTTTTAAGAAAAGTTAAGATTAATCTTTTTTTTAGTATTTAGTAGATGTGATATTCTCAGCGCGTTTTTAAAGAAAAAAATAAAAAACAAAAAAACAAAAAAACTCGGCAACAGATACGTAAACGTAGTAATCACATTAATTTCGCCATTTTCTATGCAACTTCCATTTCATTATATCCCTGAGGAGGAGCCGAAAAGGTTCTGAAACAATTGTCGGATACTCAAACTATGTTTATATATATATATATATATATATATATATATTTATATATAGTAAGTAATGAAAATGTAGTTATGCCAATTAAGCTACACTACTGCGTTTTAGCTATATAAGCAAAAAGCGTATAGGGCCGACATAGATGTAATTATAACTGTTACTCTCCTTTAAATTTCTCCCTACTAAGAAAATATCACAAATAGCTAAATCCCGTGTCGTAATAATGATATATATATATATATATATATATATATATATATATATATATATATATATATATATATATATATATATATATATATATATATGTATATATATAGTATTTGTTGACGTTGGATTTGTAGAGGACCATGTTGTAGTCTGCAGGAAAGTAGTATCCGTGTGATGTGTTCTACAGATGAAGAGTTCTAGGAAAAACTGTTTTTTGGAAATTATAATATTTGTATATATATATATATATATATATATATATATATATATATATATATATCTTGTGTATTTTTATACTGATAAAATAGTTTTCTATAGACAGAAATTTCGCCGTTACTACGGCTCATCAGTGTTGCCGAAAATTTAGATTTACTGTTATAGTATGGCATATTTGTTTGGTTCATAAATGTTGAATTAATATATATTTTAATTTTATAGATTGTCTGATTTTCTTACATAAACTGACAAGCACTTATTTTTCAAACAAAATCAAGATCAAAGAACAGATGTTGACCCGACTTCAAATAATGGAAACAACTGGAATAATACAGACGCACAAGATTCGATTTGAGTCAGCTTAATTCTTCGACTTGGATTTGAGTCAGCTTTATTCTGCGACTTGGATTTGTAGTCAGCTTTAATCTGCGACTTGGATTTGAGTCAGCTTTATTTCGCCATTTAGATTTTAGTCAGACTTATTCTGTGAATTAAATTTGAATCAGCTTTATTCTGCTAGTAGGATTTGAGTCAGCTTTTTGTCCGTGACTCAGATCTGAGTCAGCTTTATTCTGCGACTTTAATTTGCGTCAGATTTATTCTGCAACCTGACTTTGAGTTAGCTTTAGCCTGCAATTTTGATTTGAGTCAATTCTATTCTGCTTGTTAGATTCGAGTCAGCTTCATTCTGCAATTTGAATTTGAGTCAGCTTTATTGTGCGACTTTGATGTTAATCAGCTTTATTGTGCGACTTTGATTTGAGTCGGCTTTATTCTGTGACGTGGATTTGAGTCCTCTTTATTCTGTGACTTGAATTTACTTAGGTTTATTCTGCTAGTTAGAATACTGGTATGTGTCTTAGTCGAGTAACTATTTATAGAAAGGTTCTCTAAAGGGGAAGTAATTATAAATAAGGTGAAGTAATTGTTACAACAACGATTATGTATCTAAAATATCAGCTGACATTTTAACAAAAGAGACGCTATTTTTTAAGCCACAATCATTCTACATCTACATCGATATAAGTAACTGCCGCTCAGAAATGCCTCGATTGGATTGAAATAAACAATCAGAAAAGACCTGTGAGAGTCGATAAATAGACTACAGAAGAATTAACAAATAGGAAAACAGTGCGAAAATGAATGAGTGAAGACGACTAGCATACGTTATTGATAGTATCACTATTCGTTTTTGTATTATTAGACTTTGTTAGTATTCAGAAGAGCTAGAGAACCTACCAAATTATTAGGTAATGAAGACGTTTTTATTCAGCCAAATCTCATTTATTATTGTTGTACTATGTCTTTGCCAATATAATTGAGTACTTTTCTACAATGTAGTTAAAAAATACTACCCAAGGATAAATCTCATTTTTAATTGAAGAATATAATAGAAGTTATCTACTTGAAAAGCAAAATCTTATTGTCTTGTATGAGATTAAAAATGTGCAAACAAAAAAAGAATTAAAAAATTGATGTCACTTAATCGCGAGCATACAGACCGCTAGGTATCATTCATATTATTTATTTATTTTGTTTGTGTTTACAAATTCGTCGCTAGAATTTGATGTGGAGGATGACGTCATCCGGTTATTTCTCTATTTAGATCGGTATTAAATGAGTGAATTAATGTTGCCTGCTTCTAAGAACATACTATTAACTAGAGAGCCAATAAGCAGAGTGAGCGTATATGTGTAGTTTTCCTTCGCAGTGTGATCCACGAAAATTACTCGAATTAAAGATGGCGGATTGGAGAAGCATCACCATTGTCAGCGTTGCCGCCGCTGGCGTCGTTCAACTATGAATTTGTTTGCGGTTGAGGAGTCATGGGGTCAATTAATTGGCGAGTGCCTTTTATAAAACACTTTTAATTGATCTGGGATTTTAAGTGTTCATGTAACATAAACATTACGTCGATTGATATCCGACAAGCCCCAATAAAAAAATTAACCCACAACACCGACTTTCCAATTGTATTAGCAATTAACCAACATCAATTCTCATTTTCGTCAGAAGGTCGCTCCTTTGTATCCCACTTTTTCGAAAAGCGTTGACGAATTTGCAGAATCAAACGCCTTAGCCCACTGCTTTTTAAAAATGGCAGTTCAAGGTTCACTTGTGTCCCTGGACACTGTCTCTCTCTTGATAACATGCATTGAGGTAGTCATACCATATATATCGTTTGTCATCTTTCGCACAGTTTGTCTAACACGACATTTCATTTTCATGACCAATTCTGTAACTTACCCCTTATATATATATATATATATATATATATATATATATATATATATATATATATATATATATATATATATATATATATATATACAGCGTGTTTCAAAAGTCTTGGGAACATAACGATTTTTAATAACTCAAAAACTATTAGGAGTTGAAAAATGAAATTGGTACCGTTGGAAAGGTTAAAGTTTCAAGTTTTGTGGGGAATCTTCAAAGTTGCTAAATATGAGCACCATTCGTCACACGGCAGACATCTAGTCGATAGTCCATTTCCTGCCAAACGCGTTCCAGCATCTTGACGTCAATGGTTCCCACAACTGCCGTTACTCGAGCCTTTAGTTCGTCAATATCTCTTGGAAGGGGCGGCACATAGACTTGTTGCTTGGCAAAGCCCCAAAGGAAAAAGTCACACGGGGTAAGATCTAGAGACCTAGGAGGCCAGGGCATGAGAACGTCATCACCTCGCCCAGATCTCTCAATCCATCTACCAGGCAGCCTTGTGTTAAGAAACTGCCTTACTCTAAGACTCCAGTGTTGTGGTGCACCATCTTGTTGAAAAATGAAGTCATCAGATTCTGCTTGTTCCAACTGAGCCATTAACCAGTCTTCCAGCATGTTGAGATAGGATTCACCAGTGATAGTTGCCTCTTCAAAGAAGAACGGTCCATAGACACCTTTCTTGGAAATTGCACAAAACACGTTCACTTTTGGTGAATCTCGCTCGTGCTCAAGAAGTTCATGAGGATTCTCAGTACCCCATATGCGAGTGTTATGCTTGTTAACTTTGCCATTCAGATGGGAGGGCGCCTCATCGCTAAAAACAAGCCGGTCATCAAAGCCGTTATCTTCCAACTTCTCTTGCATTGCAATGCAAAAGTCACGGGGAAGTGGCTTATCAGTGTCCTTCAACTTTTGGACAAACTTGAGCTTGTAAGGTACCATTTGCAGTCGTTTCCTTAAGACACGCCAGACAGTTGCTGGAGCAAGCTGAAGTTCCCTGCTGGCTCTTCTCACTGATTTACGGAGGCTCCGCTGAAAGGCTGTCCGAACTTGCTCAACTGCATCTTCTGACGTTGAAGGGCGACCTGTTCGCTTACTTGGGCACAAACACCCATCTTTCACAAATTTAGCATGCCATCTGACAATGGATTTCCTTTCAGGGGCTTCTTTTTAAAATTTCCTGCGAAATGCACGCTGAACACATGTCCACGATTCAGTCTTTGCAAATTGGAGGACGCAAAATGCCTTGTCTTGTTTAGAGAACGCGATTACTGCACCAGGAAAGATAACACGAAAATCATTAGTATGACCAAAAACTTGATTAAGCAAGCTTTAAAATGGCACCAGTTTCATTTTTCTACCTTGAATAGTTCATGAGATATACGCATTTGTAATGTTCCCAAGACTTTTGAAACACCCTGTATATGTATATATACATATATATATATATATATATATATATATATATATATATATATATATATATATATATAGTACATGTATAGTATTAGTTTTTGTAGATGTACATCCGTTGATACTCAAGTGTTTATAAAAAGTGCTCAATAATAAGTAGAGTTGTTTATAAGTATACATTTTTATTTATACAAACATTATTGGTTACATATGTGCATACATGTTTCGGTTGCACTCTTCGCAGAAAAATGAACCTCATCAGACCAAGGATTCAGAGGAATGACTCTGAATCCTTGGTCTGACGAGGTTGATTTTCTGCGAAGAGTGCAACCGAAACATGTATGCGCATATGTGACCAATAATGTTTGTATAAATAAAAAGGTATACTTATATATATATATGTATATATATATATATATATATATATATATATATATATATATATATGTATATATATATGTTGCATACGATACTAAAATATGCATGACAATCTTTCTATTTCCAGTGCATAAAACCTTTTGTTGCGTGCGAGGCGAATCCAATGAATTGCTGTCCTGGTTATCAGTGTTATAATGTATACGCTAATGCATGCATGTCGGGATACGAAGATTGCATGTGTGCATCTCTATACACCTAAGAAGCCAACGATTGAGCGGCAACATTGTCCAGTGCACTCGCTGCGAAACTTTTGAATTTTTGCTAAAATTAGAATCTTCCAGTTTGCTGCGCCCCAATATTGTTGTGCAAATTGTTTTTACTGATTAAACATACAATAAAAAACATGTTCGCTGTTTTCATTTCAACTATTTTTCAGATGCATTCCGCATCTGAAAAACTTCTATAAAATATTTTACAGATACCTGTACACTATTTCGCGATGCTTTCCAATGTGGTATTTATTCTGCATTTTTACGGTGAGAAATTATAGTTTAATTGACCTTCACATGGAGACCTTGACTCTAATCTTAATCATGACTTTGACCCTAACGCTAATTCACCCTAACTTGACTCAGGTGTAGACAGAACTAACCAAGTAGATCAAAAACGTATGCGCACACTGCAAATGGCTGGGCGGATGTTTATTTTTCTTCTATAAATTATATATTCTTTACATAACAATATGTACGTCCATTGCTTTAAAAGATATACGTGTTTTAACTTCTGACAAGGCGATAACGTTTTCGGTCGAGTTTATTTGTTCTTTCTGGACTGTGTTTTGGCGGGTCTACAGCCTAATGTCCACATCGCATTACCAATCGACACCCAACTTGGTTTAAATACCGGCCATGGTCAACTAAAATGTGATTTTAATTTAGATAAACTACGTACATCTTAATAGTAATAAAAAGTTAACAGTTTATTATTATTATTATTATTAACATATTGATTCTTTT
Organism: Sepiola atlantica; assembly: GCA_963556195.1. Classification (NCBI taxonomy): domain Eukaryota; kingdom Metazoa; phylum Mollusca; class Cephalopoda; order Sepiida; family Sepiolidae; genus Sepiola; species Sepiola atlantica. Next base: position 226,024,580 of record OY744517.1, read on the forward strand.
GTCATTAAGACTCGCTACAAATAAAGCTGTATGTCTCATCTGAGTTTGACCTTGAACTTTCGGTCGATTACAGAGGAACGCCCTGCATTAGAATTTGGTTCATCCTATTGTTGCCAGGTCAATGTATGCAGTCAAACTAAGTAGTTCGGTTCTAATTTTTGTTGTTGTTGTTTTAATTATTGTTCGTCTTCTTGTACTTCTTCATCTTCTTCCTATTATTATTATTATTATTATTATTATTAGTAGTAGTAGTAGTAGTAGTAGTATACTTATTATTATTATTATTATCATTATCATCATCATCATCATTATTATTATTATTATTATTATTATTACCATTTTTATTATTATTTTATCATCATTATTATTATTATTACCATTTTTATTATTATTTTATTATTATTATGATTATTATGATTATCATTATTATAATTATTATTATTTACTTGCTAAACGTTTCGCATTTCATCAAGAATCAGTAGATTAGCATCCGAGTTAAACCATCATCTCTTAATTAACTGATGTTACTTAAGATTTCGTCTGTTTACATCATCTCTTCATTATATGATTTCACTCTTTATTTCGACTGTTTAACATCATCTCTTCATTATATCGTTTAACTTTATATTTCGACCGTTAACATCATCTCTTCATTATATCATTTCACTTCATATTTCGACTATTTACATCATCTCTTCATTATATGATTACATTTGATATACTGACTGTTAACATCATCTCCTCATTATATCATTTCAATTCATATTTCGTCTGTTTACATCATCTCTTTATTATATCATTTCACTTCATGTTTCGACTGTTAACATCATCTCTTCATTATATCATTTCACTTTATATTTCGACTGTTAACATCATCTCTTCATTATATCATTTCACTTTATATTTCGACTGTTAACCTCATCTCTTCATAATATCATTTCACTTTATATTTCGACTGTTAACATCATCTCTTCATTATATAATTTCACTTTATATTTCGACTGTTAACCTCATCTCTTCATTATATGATGGTACTTTATATTTTGACTGTTAACATCATCTCTATTATATGATTTCACTTTATATTTCGACTGTTAACATCATCTCTTCATTATATCATTTCACTTTGTATTTCGACTGTTAACATCATTTCTTCATTATATCATTTCACTTTATATTTCGACTGTAAACATTATTTGTGCATTATATGATTTCACTTCATATTTCGACTGTTAACATCATCTCTTCATTATATGATTTCACTTTATATTTCGACTGTTAACATCATCTCTTCATTATATCATTTCACTTTATATTTCGACTGTTTACATCATCTCTTCATTATATCATTTCACTTTATATTTGGACTGTTAACATTATGGCTTCATTATATGATTTCACTTTATGTTTTGACTGTTAACATCATCGCTTTATTATATCATTTCACTTTATATTTCGACTGTTTACATCATCTTTTAATTATATCATTGCACTTTATATTTTGACTGTTAACATCATCTTTTCATTATATCATTTCACTTTATATTAACGACAATAAATAATTTCGACACCGAGCCCGTGATTCGAACTCGATACTTTAGCGTCAAAGAGTAATTTGAACGAAATTGTCTAATACGCTATAACTGGACTACGATGACAAGTTTAATAAAACGGTTTTAATGTAACTTCTTACCGTATTAATATGATTTTTTCATTTTTATAATCATCTTAAAACGAGGCTACCTATCAAAACTGTTTCTTCGATATAGTTCGGATTTTGCGTTCGCGCTCGATTTTTTTAAGGGGGTGGTGGAGGGATTCCCCCCATTTTCTTTTCCTTTTTAAACAAAAATTATTCGGAGACAATTTTTTGTTTCTTAAGTTAATTGTCTCACCACCCAAAGACTTTCAACGTCGAGCTCGTGATTTGAACTCGAAACCTAAACGTCAAAGAGTAATTAGGACGAATTCGTTCGAGACTCTACGACTGAACCATCGGGACGAGCTTAAAGAATGCTTTTGATTAAACTACTTACGCTATAGAATTGTTTTTTTAATTTCTTTTACTTGCAATGAATCATCTTAAAACGAGGCTATGTATCAAAACTGGTTCATCGATATAGTTTGACTTTTTTTAAGGAGGAATTACCCCACCTCCAAAAAATTGTTTTCCTTTTTAAACCAAAAATATTAGAGACAATTTTTTTTTAACTAAAATTATTTTTGGTCAGGGTGTCTCACCACCAGTAAACGCGGCAGCTAAGACAGAATAGACGACTGTAACTGTCGTATCTCCCTCTGCTTAAATATAAAAAAACTACATGCGATACACGCTTAGAAACTACATAAGCTACGCGCTTATTATATTTATTTATTACTTTTTCATGCCTTTACTTCATTCATCTTTTTTTAATTACTTTTCATTCATTTTCTAATTCAATATGTTTTTACAATTTTCATTCATAATTCGCCTTCATTTCTCTTTCCATAAGTATTTATCAATCCAAAAGTGCGGAATATTTCACATAGAGCAGCTTTTTTAAGGCTGTGTGGCTCGAGAGAAAGTAATTCACTGTCTTTTGGTGTACTATTATATACAAGCAAATGTACTCAACGCCATACGAATAATAACACAGTATTACATTGAGTAAAATGTATATATTATGGCTAAGAGCGCAACCCCCTAGAACTGCACTGTGTTTTGTTATACTTTTGTATACTAGAAACTGGACATAGCGTCACCTAGGATCTATAATAGTGATATTAGAGTATTATATTCGGTAAGTGGTATAAGTTAATCGAAAGTGTTTATCTGCTCTGTTATATCGTTGTATACTAGTGTCGTGTGCCTGTAAATTGGCCGGAAGGAAAACACGAACTTGGAGTTTAATGAAAACAAGTATATTTAAAAAAAAGTATAATACAACAGAGAACAAGCGTAGTTGTACGCCAGTCTTGACTGCTAGTATAGACTGGTGCCGTTCCAACACTGAGAACGTGTGCTCCCAGTATTTATAGTGAGTGATAGAGTCAGAGTATTTCGTATAATTAATATACCATAACACACCCCTGTAGGAGTAATAGTATCGTTTCTTTTTTGGATTGACGCTTGGCTAGAAGGAGCTGTATGTTGAACGTATCTGGTGACCATAACTTGTATCTGGGGAATGCTGTCGGTGTCTTGCGAGAGTCGTTCTATAATCTGATTTAGGTGATTCTTATAAAAAAACTGTATGCCTATTTCATAATTTTATTTTATGTCTTCAAGTATTTTATTCTAGACTTCTGATTTCCGAGCAAATCTTTTCACTTTGAAGAAATCTCTTCTTGGCTTCGACGTTCAACTGACAGTCATTATCTCTTCAAGAACATTATTGAGTTGCAACATTAGCTCTGGAATGATGAGTTGACTCTCTTTAACCTTCAACTGGTTATCCAAAGAATTTTACTTTTCAGTTTGGTGTTAGTTATTTTTAGCGTGGATATTATGTCTTTATATGCTTGAATACGAACAATTTAATTTTTTTGATTGTTCTATTTAAAATAAGGTCGGTAATAATTTGACCCTTAAAATTAATGTTTTCAACAGTAACTGTGCTAGCCGTGTGTTCGATCTTAGCATGGATGGTTTATCCAATCTTTTCTATGTATGCATATGAATAATCGACACGTTTGAAAAAGAATCTAATTGTAATTTTACATTTTTTTCAGGATTTTAACCTGTGCATATTTTACATATTCCTGTTCGTTCGCTGGTTTTAGTTTTAACCCGGGTTTTATTTCCTCTCTTCGTTTGCAATGTGAAGTCTGGCGTCCGACATTATTACAAGTTAGACAGCTTTTGAAACAGTATGGGCAATCCCTTACCCACTTGAGCTATCATCTACGGAAACAGGACTAGGTGGTACATTATCCCTCATTTTGTTTTGAATTGTTTTTTGAAGGAAAGTTGAATTGTGATTTCTGACGTCTCTTTTAAGTGTGCGCAATGCTCGACTCTTCAATATCTTAAGAATATTGTTCAACAGTTACAAATCTCTTGTAGTTTTCAGCTAGTTTCTGTAATGTAAAATTTAGCTCCGTTTCTAATTTGTTTAGAAACCTACGTCGTATGTATGCGTCTTTATCTTATACTCGTCTTCGCACGAATATTACACATTTAAAGTTATCCGCTAATTTTAAGTCGCCACAATGTTTATTAACACATTTAAAGTTATCTGAATATGAATCAAATGTTTATCTTCGTCTAAAGAATAAGTGAAATAGTCAATTGCACTCCAAACGCGATTCTGAGAAAATCATATTCGTTCTCAGTTTTGTTTACTCCTATGCGATATTGTTTGCATGAATACGTAGTCTTTCTAATCAATTTGCCTATTTTTCTCCAGAAATCTTTGTTCGTTTTTCGTCGGCTTCGTTTTATATTGTTTCAGAAGTCTTTCTGTTCTAGTAGTTTTCGTCGGATTTTTTGTTCCAGTAGAAGCTTTTGAAATATCTCTTAATTTTTAGTTGTTTGTTTTCAGTTTCTTTATTTGTTCTAGTTGTTGCATTTTGAATTTTACGAGTTCTGTCATAGTTGGTTTAAATTATTCCAAGTTTTTTAATTGTATTAATCGATTACGGCTGTTAGAATTCTTTCTTTTATATTACGCTGATAAACGAAATCATACTTGTGAAAAAGAAAGAGTATAATGCTGTTTTGCTTCGACCAAAAAATCACTTTTTTTATAAGTACACTTTTCACGTAACTGTAGAATTTAGTCCACAGAAAAAATATTAGGTTTAATTTTTTTCTTTCGGCGGCAGGAATTATTTTTTGAAACCAAAGAAAATATCATGTATCTTCGTCTTGTTAAACATCCACACAATGCCAGAATAGCAATTAAAAAATCGTATTTCATTTTGTAAGGTTCTAAAATACCTCATTATACTACCTCACCCATGGTGAAATCCATTTTAAATGCATTACTGCACCCTGTCAGCAGTTCTTGTGAGCCTATCAAAGGTCCGGAAGGAAAACACGAACTCTAGAAAAAAACAAGTATCTTGTAAAAAGTGTTATACGACAGAGAACAAGAGTGATTGTACGTCAGCCTTGACTGCTAGTATCGACTGGTGTGGCTCCTAAAGACCCAACGGGCTGGTGTGAACACACAACTGAAAAGCAGGTGCTCCTATTATTTATGGTGAGTGGAAGAGTACAAGTAGTCCGTAGGGGTAAGGTAGTATAACAACTAGACGATGAACTCGATTTTGCCAAGAGTAATGCATGTACGATTACAGTATTACATTTGGTAAGTAGTATATATTAAGCCAAATCTGCATATCTTAAATATAGCAGGTTTGTCCCAACGGCATGTGTCCTGGAAGCAATAAGATCAACGTAATGTGTATAGTTTTCGATATCAGGCAAGAAAATCGGTGTTGCCCACGAGAAATATATTACTAATACCGTAGAACACTTGATAACTTTTACATGCCGAATGTGATAGTGCACAATATCCGATATAGATCAGTTGTATGTAATTATACAGTAGAACACTTGGAACGGGGTAGATGCTGAATGTGAATGTGCTCAATACTCTAGATAGAGCATGTGAGTGATAAACTACAGTATTACACTTTGTAAGTAGTATATGTTGAATTAAAACATTCCCCAAAACCTTAATTCAGCAATTGGTTTAAATAAGATAATATTACACTAAGTTAGGGATATGAAGTGATCAATATTCTTCATAAAATCTGTGTGTATTATACTACACTGTTAGACTTGGTAAGTGGTTTACCTGTAAGTACTCAATACACTATATAGAGCAATTGTGTATAATAATACAGTATTACATTTCCTATGTGGGAATACATTACAACAAATTTAGTGTTCATCTAATTATTAAGGGAAGTTAGTGATCAGAAATTCATCGTTACGTAAGAATAGATTAAAACAAATTAAAATTGCATCATATATTAAAGTAAGGGGACAACCGAAACTCGGTGTTGCGTGGGAGCAATAACTTGTTTACCTAAAAGTTCAGTTCAATTTGTTACGGTATTATTAGTTTAAGTACATCAAAGTAAGAACGGGAAAAAGCATGGCGGAGGAGAAAAAACAGTCGAGGAGAAGGAGGGGGAAACGGTGATAGTAAAATAGAGAACAATGCAAAGATTGATGGCTTTCAACATATGTTAAGTGTTATAAGTTAATCCAAAGTGCTCAATATACTTAACCTAACATGTTTGTTTGAAAGTTGGTTTGCTTGGCAGCAACAACTCCACTGTTTTTAAAGTGTTTTGCTACAGATGTGTATACTAGATATAAACAATGGATGTTGTCAAGAAGCAGTGAAATAATAATTTAAGTACTGCAATTCGGAAGTGCGATGACTTAATTCAAATTATTAAATATCAAAGAAAAATCAAGCGCCCTTAAAAGCTGCGTTTAACAAGTGAAATTACGCCACTGTGTTTGGTTATAGTGTCGTATAGTTAACGAGAAACTCAGGTAGAATTACTCCACTTTGTTATGGTGTTATATATTAGACAATAAACCCGATGTTGCTTGGACAAACATAAGTAAGATTACACTATTACATTTGGTAAATTCAGAAACTACAAAAGATATTCGCTCAGAAACTACATAGAACACACGCTTATTATTTAACGTATACTCATATATATATATATATATATATATATATATATATATATATATATATATATATATATATATATCTGTGTGTGTGTGTGTGTGTGAAAATGACAAACGGAAAACAGGTTAAAGTGAAGTAGAAAAACAAGAGATTTGACCGGTTTTCTTCGTGTTGGCGAACGTCTTCAGACAAAGTGAAGATTTGGAAATAATTAAATTGGAAGGCACACACATGGGAGGAGAAAGGGATGATCCCATTGGACCGGATTAGAAGACTTTAAGTGACATTGAAATATGACAAGTGGGTTACACATCCGTCTTTATTTCTTATTCTTCTTTTTATATTTTTATTTATTTTCTTTTTCTTGTTCACTCTTACTGGAATAGTATGGGGGAGGCGGTAGGCGGAGGCGATAAAAGGCGATAAGAGGGAAGAAGAAAGAGGAACAAGTCAGGCTAAACCAAAATAGGAGTGGGCATTAAATTAATACACCGAATGTGAGCACCCGAAGATTAATCTGAATCTATCAGATCTAGGTCTGCTAATTTCACACACACACACACATATATATATATATATATATATATATATATATATATATATATATATATATATATATATATATATGTGTATGTATATATGTATATATATATATATGTATATAACATTACTAATACAATATTACAATTTGAAAGTAGTATATATAAATCTAACGGTTCTCAATATCCTACATAGAGCAATTGCTTATGATTATGTGATTTAATGGTATCTATGATTGTAAAAGTTCTCAATACATTTGATAGTACATGTGTGTTTATACACCGCGTAAAGTGGTGGAAAGAACTTCATTGTGTATTTTTATGATGTTGTATAAAAGAAAAGCTACTCAGCGTTGCCACAAAGCTAAAATATAAATATGACAGTATTGCATCAACAACGCTTTATATCTTATGAAAAGGGGCTCAATAATCGCGAATATTCGAAAGATAGTGAGAAGGATGAAGAGGCGTAGAGAGATAGAAGTTTTCATAGAAATATGTTACAAACACTTTTCATCCTAGTCTATTAATTGTATGACCCCAGGCAACATCGGATAGCCTTGCTAGTTTTTTATAAAAGTTAATAAGAATTAGTAACATATAAGTGATTCTTAAGAATTTAAAAAAATCATCATGAAAGTTTTGTGATAACAACATGTAAGATGCAAGCATTCACATCGCGTTGATTATGATAATTGATTGAAAAATGATTTCAATTATTCATTTTACAAGAAAGACTTAATTACGAAAGGACGACAGTTTGCTGTGATGAAGTAGATATACACATTGAATGCCGACCATGGCGTGCCAAGTTCGACTTCTGCATGAAGCGGCGAACGTAAGATGAAACTAGAATCGTAGAATTGTCATATAAAGTAAAGAGATAGTAAGTATTAACAACTCACCTGCACCAGTGCATACGTACATGCGCTACTCTTCACGCACTACAGTGCACACCCACGTTCAGTGCATACCAGCATGTACCGCTTCTCGGGCATGACAATACAAATATAAAACTATTCCCCCATACTCACGTTTAGCCAAGTTGCTCAATCGTTGAACTTGCAGCTACGGAGACATATCACGTGGATATTCATCGTTGTAAATAACCCGACGCTACCGTGTCTTAGGCGTAGACGCGGACAGGTAGATTCACATTCTAAACTATCAATTATTTCGTACAGTTCTGTATTGTCTCTGAGCGTATGAAGCATTTCGATGTCGGGATACACCCTGTTAAATGTATTTCAACGCTATTTCCTCATCTTAGGTTATTAACCTCTGTCAAATGGCTTTGCACCATGATGGTGATTTATTTTTGGATAATTTAAGTGTGTCATCTCCAGAATATGTTACCTGCAAATAACAGTACATTTCCATTCCTACGGCAGATAAAGACATCTTGTGCGAGACCTCTTTCAATTCGCCTCGCCTCGTTGTTTCCTTCTTTGAACGAACATGATCACCTTGTTGATTAAAGTTAGTTTTTGTAACTTTATTACGGTAATCCAGTTGCATTAATTTATGTTCTGTTCATTTATTACAGAAATGTTTTGAACCAATTAGATAGAATCCTATTCTCTTGATTTATTACGGTAATGTTTCACCTGGCTGAATAAAGTTATGTTCTATTCATTTATTACAGAAATGTTTGAACCAATTAGATAGATTCCTATTCTTTTGATTTATTACGGTAATGTTTCAGCCTGCTGAATAAAGTTATGTTCTATTCATTTATTACAGAAATGTTTTGAATAAAGTCATTTTCACTTGATTTATTACAGTAAATGTATGTTCTATTCATTATCACGGTGATGTATTTCGGCAACAATCTCCGATTATGTAAGACATGTCTATCGCCTTTGAAACAGACAACTCTCAACAAGCCAACATTTTAACACTTTCCCTACATCTCTCTTTCTCACCTAACAAATTGTTGTTATCTTTACAACCGATGTTCATAGTATTTCATTTGGAATGAGCCATGAGTTTCTAATAATTATTAATTCCGTATACATCGATATTATTAGTAGACAAAACAACCGGAAATAACTCATCTTTAACTCACACAAACTATTCATAATTACATATGATTCTATACATATGTATATAAAGAAATGATGAGCGTTTTATTTTTGTAATTTAGATGTAAAATACTCGATAGGTGTACGTGAGAATAATTGCATTACACCACATCACATATTCCCGCCATTAGGAAATGGGTGACCATTTCGGAAAACTAGATTGCTGACTCATCCGTCCGGTCCTTCCGGAAGTGACGTCATTGTGAGTGGATGTTTAACATTGAAAAAAGCATTAAATAAAGAGAAACTAAGCTGTAAAAATTAAAAGATAAAAAAGCGAATGTGTGGAGAGCAGTTTAGTCGTCGTGCGAGAAGATGGAATAGGAGGCGGACATTTTGATTGGTTGATATATTAAAAGTGGGCGGAGCTAAACAAAGCAAGACCCACTTTTCTTTTTTTTCTCTGTTTTCTTTGAAACAACATCTGCTCCCCACTCTAAAATTGATAGTATAAAAGAAAAAAAGGTCTTTGAATTATCAAAGCGTTGTCGTCGAATCTGCCGTACGGACACAAGTCAAGAATTTCGATCAGACCAAACAATTAAATAAACATGCACAAATGCCGCAATAAGTACAACGTTATTTTTCAAATAATTATTGCTCAATTTTAAATAGTGGCGCACATTTGTAACAACAATTAAATTGTAATAATATAATAATGTTAACAAAGATTCAGAATGATTTCTTCACTTAAGTAATCTTCCCTAATTTATTACTTGAAACAAGTGAGACTGAGTTTTCCAATTTCAAAGTAAAAAGAACATTGACAAATGTGTCGTACAAGATTTAAAATCGTAGCCTGGTCTTCATCTGATTTTTGTAATTTAGATGTTAAAGACGCGATAGGTGTACGTGAGAATAATTGCATCACAGTACATCACATTTTGGCTTTTATTTGTTGCTTTGTTCAAAGTTGCACCGTTTCTTGTGGTTTCATAAACTTTCATTGAAGAAAGAATTAAATAAGGAAAAAAAAACTGCAAAAAATGAAAATATAAAAAAAGCAAATGTATGGAGAACAGTTTAGTCGTCGTGCAAGAAGATGGAACAGAAGGCAGACACTTTGATTGGTTGGCATAATCAATGTGGGAGGAGCTAACAAAGCAAGACACACTTTTTTTTATTTTTCTCCGTTTTCTTTGAAACAACATCTGTCCCCCACCCCGAAATTGATAGTATAAAAGAAAGAAAGGTATTTTAAATTATCAAAACGTTGTCGTCAGAACTGCTGTACAACCACAAGTGAAGAATTCTGATCAGACCAAACAATTCAATTAACATGCATAAATGCCGAAGTAAGTACAACGTTATTTTTCGAATAATTATTGCTCTATCTTAAAATAGCGGCGCACATTTGTATCAATAATTAAAGCCTTATAATATCATAATGTTAACAATGAATTATTTCTTCCCTTCAGCTATCTTCCCTAATTTATTACTCGAAACAAGTGAGACTGAGTTTTGCAATTTCGAAGTAAAAAGGACATTGACAGATGTGTCATACGAGATTTATATTCGTAGCCCGGTCTTCATCTGAGTGAACTTCGAGCTAAATGGACGCGGTTCATTTAGTTTTACGTTTTCTATGTAGGTTTTGATGACGCTGACGATTTATAGTTTGGATATATATTTACTGATCGGAACTATCTTTAACATATAGTTATTCAATCATTGTTTATAAGTTCTCGGTGTTGATGGGAAAAGTGGAAGTAGTAATGTTATAGTGAGAAAGGTTTTTGCTACCACCTTTATGTGGTATGCTTTTGTGAGAATCAAAGATGGTGGGCCAAAAGTGATTGTAGTGTTAGCGGGGCAAAATAAACTACAAATTTACAATAACACAGTCGAGTTAATAAGCATAATATAGTGGTGAGTTTTGTAGTCTATGATGCATGTTGTTATTCTCCTATTTGTGACAAAAGTACAGGGGAAAATCATTTCAACTTTATATATATATATATATATATATATAAATATACATGAGAAGTCAGATATTGTTAGTAACCATAGACCATGGAGGATTTTAAAAACGTAATTTTGGAGCTCTTCAACCATCAGCCAAATAAACAACTAGGCTTACAGGCTGATCAAGCGTCTTACCGAAATGAAACTAGAAAAGTAAAATAAGAGTGACACAAAGAACAGCTCGCATAAAATACACGAATCAAAAACAAAAAAAAAGAAATTATTTGAAAAGGCAATTTTTAACATAACAACTTTAAGGTTTCAAAATCGTTTTTCAAATACTTACCGAGTAAAACGAACTGCAGCGTAAATGTCAACAACATTCAATATTTACTAACCGACACGTCATACGTGCTTTGTATTTCTAGCTTAATACGAAATTGGGATTAGGCTGACTAAAATAGAAATTAATCTACACTTTAATTTGCGAAATTCTTATCAAAATTGATTTCATTTTTTTTTTATTATTAGACAATATTTATTTATCTTACGTGCCTGAACTAAGATGTATATTCGTTACAAATTGTCTACTTTTAGTCAAACGATGGCAGAGTTAGACACAATGTAAGTTCAAACTGTTGTCAAAAATCAACCAACATAAATACACATTGACACATTTGGCAAGGATTTGCTTTCAATGAAGGACGAGAGAATAGATAGCAGCCCGGCACGAAACAGTAATATTTTCCATAATCGGTCAATAAATAAAAATATTCTTCTACACTGTAGTAATTTCTATTTTTTTTAAAACTCAGATAGGTTGGTAAATATTGTCCGATGTTACCTATCTGCGTTCTCTCGGATGTTAACAATGTTTAACCTGTTATTTTCTTATTCTATTGGGCAATGCCGGGCGCTGGGTCCAGCTACTGTACACATATATATATATATATATATATATATATATATATATATATACAGTTCGTAGTTTTGGTTAACGAAAATCACAAGATGTTTTAATAATCATCTCGTTTCTTCCCTCACGGTTGAAAATTGACTTTTTGAAAGTTTCGTTTTGAAATTAATTCGTCATTAGAAAACGTTTTAATTCGTTTTTCGTGACGTTAGAGTTGTTTTTTGGAGATATAATTTGCTTGTTAAAATTCAACACTTTAATTTCTTGCTTTCTTTTTAAACAAATAACTGAAAGTCCATTTTTCTTCACAAATTTCAACAATTCAAATATTAGATAAAAACTTAACTTTTCGTTGGTGATGTTTGCGTTCAATTTACGTCTGGTTTATTTTCGTCTTTTGAGTCGATTCAAATCGTTCTAAAGGAAAATGTAGGACTGAATAAATTCAAATACATTGTCTCGCGGTTTGTGGAATGTAGATTTCGAGTGTATGTGACACAAGTTTGTATGATGTTCGAATAAATCCTCAACGTTATTGTTGCTATCGAATCCTTGCCACAATACTGGCGGCAATGTAAATCAAGAAATCAACTGTCGCCAGTGTTGTGGCCTTGCAGGCTGGGAAGAAGGAAGACAAACATAGTGGAATTATTAACAGAAATGTATTAAAAGAAGTGTGCTACAGGAGTACACGTCATTAACCTTGGGACATAACTGCCACAATTCGCTGCCCAATGACGCTTAGATATTACTGTATTTATTGTGTCTTGGTAAGTCCATTTATTCCTGAAATAGGTAGATGAACAGTTTCTTAACGTAAAAATAGTTTTAGTTGAATACGCTTTCAATAAATCGAGACTTTTGCGACCCTAAGCAAACTTTTCCAGGTTAATTGAACAGGTTTTCAGTTGTATTAATTGTAAAGGCTGACGACTTGGTCTTTATCGTAATATAGCCCAAGTCGTCAGACTCCACAATTAATAGAAGTAAAGTTTTCGCCAAAAGTATGACTTTTACTTTATGTGACCTTGATTTTTACTTTTAACCTATATTTCACGAAATTAAATCAGTTCTAACTTAGACCATGACGAATATTTTGATCAAATACAAATAGCGAAGTTAAATGGGGTCAAATGGTACGTTGATACCTCTTTGCAACGGATGTATGAATGTAGACCAACCTGTATCCGTATCCAAAGGCAATTGAATTCTGTGAAAAATTCAACCGAAAACATAACCCTCTTGGATGAGGTAACAAAATGCATGCGATCGACTCATTCCCAGGTAAATGATTCTGGCTTGTCTGTTTTACGGCATATCAAGCTATTTCGTCCATTTTATGACGAAACAAAATAAGTATAGTTACGTTTACATGGGTCAAATGGTGGGTTCATGCCGTTGCCCAACGAATGTAGGAAAGAAAGATCAACCCTGAATCTCAAGACATCTGAACTCACATCTCTCGCTTTTTACTAAATATTGGCATCGGACATTTTCTAATGAAGAACAAAAAACATAACTTTTAGAATTTCTGTTATATGTGTCATCTCTTTTTCCTTTATCTTCCAGCTCTGAACTGTTCCGTGTGGCTGCTCGTTTCTCGTTTCATTTTACTGGAGAATGTGTTCGCTTCACCAATGATGAACGTAATTAGTCTTTACCTCAACGAAGAAAGCGAAAGAAACGTAAGAAAGAACAAGAGATCGGTAACAAACGCAATAATATAAATTTGCGTATCGATAATATTACAGCAATTATTCTATCGTTTGCAGATTCACTCATTCTTTCATTATATAAGTATATCTATTAATCGCGTACACTTTGCGTGAAAAATAAGGGAAACATTACGCTTAGCTAGTGTTCGCGTTCACTATTTATCTAGATGTATTGCTAAAATATTCATAGAAAATCATACAATTACGTGAGTAATTTTACTTTCCATATAATATCATCCGTTGACTTTTTATTGTAAAATGGAGAATTCCTTTTCGAATAAATATAAATCCGGCGATGTAAGTTTGAGGTGTTTTTTTTACCAGTTATGTAATTTCTCGCTTATCCGCACCACAATTGATGTGTCTGGGTTGGGGATGACTAGAAAAAGGCACAAGTTTAACATTGTTAACTTTCGTGTTGCGGGCGAAAAGACCTGTTTTGGTAATTCTCTATGTAACTCTTACCGTTACTAAATATACGTCCGATATCCCATCCCTATAACCTACGCTCCCGAACTGAATACATGCAAGCACAATCTGTCTCTCATCATAAACACTTGACAGACACATTTAGACAATAGTCGCTCGTCAACATGAAAACAAAAACAACTGACATGTTCAAATAAGGTACGCTATGACCAACCGTTCGAATTAAAGTTCACGTGAACGCTAGGAACGCGGAAACGTAATAGCAGTAAGAGATCATCTTGTAAATAAAATGCCCCGAAAAATACAGCTTTGCCATATTTGATATCGCCTAGAACTGAATAGTAGAATGTAAATCAAGCAGTAAACGGAAACTAAGAACATCGGTGAAATTTCGACTTAACAATCGCTGAAAATCTTGGAGTTTAGCCCCACACGAATACAAATTGACGATTGAAAACCTTGAGGCAATCGACAAAAAGTGTTCAGACGCTTTTTCCTGCATTTAACACATCTGTCCATTTAAAGAAAAATTACATTAATCTTTTTTTTCATTATTAAATAGATGTGACATTCTCAGCGTGTCTTTAAAGAACAAATAATAATCAAAAAACAAAAAAACTCGGCAACAGATACGTAAACGTAGTAATCACACTTAGGTCGCCATTCTCAATGCAACTTCCATTGTATGACTTACCGTACGTCCGATCTGCTATCCTTATAAGCTCGTCTTCTTTTAACTGAATACATGACAACACCTATTGCTTGCTAATCTCTCCTCTAATTATAAACGCCCGACACAAATGTTTAGAGACAATGGTCGCTTCTACGAAACAAAAAAAAACTACCAGACGAATTAAACGCAAATGATGCGGAAAAATCAATTACAATGTTAGTTGCAGGTGATCATCTCGCTAAATTAAATGTCTTGGAAAATACAGCTTTTCAATATTTGATGCAGCCCAAAACGAATAATGAAAGATGAACATACTGAGCCTTTAGACTCTTGAAGGTGTGTTTTTTGAACAAAATCAAGATCAAAGTACAGATTTTGACCCGACTACAAATAATGGAAACAACTTGAATTATACAGACGCATAAACTACGATTTGATTCAGCTTCATTCTGCGACTTGGATTTGAGTCAGCATTATTCTGCGATTTCCATTTCAGTAGGTTTTATTTTTCGACTTAGATTTGAGTCGGGCTTATTCTGTGAATTACATTTGAGCTAGCTTTATTCTGCTAGTTGGATTTGAGTCAGCTTTTTGTCGGTGACTTAGATTTTACTTAGATTTATGCTGCGACCTGAATTTGAGTCAGCTTAGGTATGCAACTTTGATTTGAGTCAGTTCTATTCTGCTAGTTATATTCGAGTCAGGTTCATTTTGCAATTTCGATTTTAATAAGCTTTATTGGTCGACTTTAACATTAGTCAGCTTTATTGTGCGACATTATTTGAGTCAGCTTGATTCTGTGACTTGGATTTGAGTCAGCTTTATTCTGTGACTTGAATTTACTTAGGTTTATTCTGCTAGTTGGCATAGTGGTATGTGGGTTAGTCGAGTAACTATTTATAGAAACGTTCTCTAAATGGGAAGTAATCATAAATAAGGAAGGTTACTTTCAATTAATTATTACAATAGCGATTATGCATCTAAAATATCAGCTGACATTTTAGCAAAAGAGAAGACATTTTTTAAAGTGACGTTGTTTTCATAAAAAACATCGTTTTATGTAAATCTGACTTTTATAATTGCGGGTGTCCACATCAGCCACAATCGTTCTACATCTCTAATAACTACTAGCTAGTTCCGCGAAGATTATGGAATGTTGATATAAGTAACTGCCGCTCAGAAATGCCTCGATTGGACGGAAATAAACATTCAGAGACGATAGGTGAGTGTCCACAAATAGACTACAGCAGAATGAACAAAGAAAAAAACAGTGCGAAAATTAACGAGTGAAAAGGACTAGCATACGTTATTGATAGTATCACTGTTCGTTTAGTATTATTAGACTTCGTTAGTATTCAGAAGCGCTAGAGAACCTACCAAATTATTAGGTAATGAAGAAGTTTTGATTCAGCCAAATCTCATTTATTATTGTTGTACTATGTTATTGACAATACAATAAAGTACTCTTCTACAATGTAGTTAAAAAATACTACCCAAGGATTAATCTTATTTTTAATTGAAGGTTATAATAGAAGTTATCTACTTGACAAGCAAAATGTTATTGTCTTTTATGAGATTACAAATGTGCAAAAAAAAAAGAATAAAAAACAAATTGATAGGTATGATTCATATTATTATTTATTTATTTTGTTTGTGTTTACAAATTCGTCGCTATAATGTTATGTGGAGGATGATGTCATCCGGTTTGTTTTTCTATTAGACCGGTATTAAACGAGTGAATTAATGTTACCTGCTTCTAAGAACATACTATTAACTTGATACCCAATAAGCAGAGTGAGCGTATATGTGTGGTTTTTCTTTCCCAGCCTGATCCACGAACCTTATTCGAATTAAAGATGGCGGACTGGAAAACTACCACGATCGTCAGCGTTGCCGTCTCTAGCGTCGTTCGACGATGTATTGGCTTCCAGTTCCATGGGGTCAATTAATTGGCGAGTGCCTCTTGTGAAACACTTGCAATTGATCTGGGATTTTAAGTGTTCATGTAACATAAACATAACATCGATTAATATCCAAAAGATTAATCCGTTTTCTATTCACATTTCTCACGAGTCGAGTTTTTCAAATAAGCCGAATCTTTACGCCTATTTTAACTCATCCAGACACTGCATTATAGTTTCATATTCGAAACGTGAGAAGTGTTACTTTATCTGCGGTAATAAGTGGTGTATTAGGATCGGAGTGAAAGCTAAAAGCGCGTGTGACGCCCCCCAAAAAGAAACAACCTAAAATACAGACTATCAAATTGTATTAGCAATTAACCAACATCAATCCTCCTTTTCATCAGAAGGTCGCTCTTTTGTATCCCACTTCCTCGACGACCGAAAGCGTTCACAAATTTGCAGAATCAAACGCCTTAGCCCATTGGTTTTGCAAAATGGCAGTTCAAGGTTTACTTGTGTCTCTAGACACCGTCCTTTTGTAACGTGCATTGGGGTAGTCATAACACACACACACATATATATATATATATATATATATATATTTATTTATTAATGTTCATGTACAGAAAACAAGTACAATATCAGTACTATCGGTTTCAACTTACGAATCCGGCTAACTAAATGTTGTCACCTGTAACAGAAATGTGAATTCACTTATCACTCTCGTTTGGATACGTTATTTGCTTTAGAGTGTTATGTATATTTGTTAAAAAATGTTATATATATATATATATATATATATATATATATATATATATATATATATATATATATCTTGAATAGGATACCAAACTATCCATGACAATCTTTCTATTTCCAGTGCATGGGACCTTTTCCAATGTGAATGGATGATCCAATGAATTGCGGTGCTGGTTATCAGTGTTATCAGTGTGACAACGTATACGATAGGTTATGCTGGTGGGGAGGCGCACTATGCAAATATGCAGCTTTATAAAGGTCATAGCAAATGATTGGGCGGCAACATGGTCAAGTGTAATCGCTGCGAAACTTTTGAATTTTTTCCCAAATTAGAAGGTTCCAGTTTGCTTCGTCCCGACATTCTTGTACGAATTGCTTTTACTGATTAAACAGACAATATAAAAAACATGTTCGCTTTTTTCACTTCAACTATTTTGCAGATGCGGACAAAGTTCTATAAAATATTTTGCAGAAGAGATCCGCCCCATCCAATAAAATACTACCCCACTCCCATCTCCAAATACAGACAAAATGCGGGAGAAAACGTCTTATTATTTATTCAAGAACATGTAATCCATTCATGTATGGAATATTTTTCCTTTATATTTCTTCTACCACATAAACTTACACAGATATTTGTACACTATTTCGCGATGCTTTCCAAAGTGGTATTTATTATGCATTTTTACAGTAAAAAATAATAGTTTTAAAAACCTTTACAATGAGACCTTCAATCTAATCTTAATAATGACCTGGATTCTGACGCTAACGTAACCCTAACATGACTCAGGTTAAGACAGAAGTAACCAAGTAGATGAAAAGCGTATGCGCACACTGCAAATGTCTGACCGGCTATTTTTTTTTCTATGAATTATATCTTCTTTACATGACAATATGTACGTCAATTGTTTTAAAACATATACCTGCTTTAACCTCTGACAAGGAAATTATGTTTTCGGTCGAGTTTATTTGTTATTTATGGACTATGTTTTTTTGTGTGTGCAACCAAGTGTACACATTGCATGACTAATTGTCACCAAAACTTGGTGAAAATACAGACCATGTTCTAACTAAAATGTGATTTTAACTAGGAATCAATACGTAAAGCTTAATAGTAAAATAAGGTTAGTAGTAATATATTGATTCTTTTATCATAAAGACTCGCTACAAATAAAGCTGTATGTCTTATCTGAGTTTGACCTTGAACTTTCGGTCAATTACAAAAGAAAGCCCTGCATTAGAATTTGGTTCATCCTATCGTTGTCAAGTAAAACTATGCAGTCAAACGAAGTAGTTCAGTTCCAATTGTTGTTGTTGTTGTTATTATTTTTCTTCTTCTTTTTCTTCTTATAATAATTAGAAGAAAAAAAGATGAAGAAAAATATCATAATTATCATTATTTACTTACTAAAGGTTTCGTATTTAATAAAAAAATCATAGATAAGCATCCGAGTTGAACGACGCATCATAAAATTTTTGTTAGGATTTCGTCTGTTTACATCAACACTTAATTAAGTAATGTTACTAAATATTTCTTCTGTTTAAATCATATGTACATTACATAATTTTTCTTAAGATTTCTACTGTTTACATCATCCGTGCATTATATGATTTGACCTGAAATTTTGACTGTTTTAATCATATTTGCATTATATGATTTTGCTTAAGATTTCGACTGTTCACATGATCTTTGCATTAGAAAATTTGACTTAAGATATCGAGTGTTTAAATCTTCTCGTCATTAAATAATGTTACCATAATTACGACTGTTTACATCATCTTTGAATTATATAATTTTATTTAAGATTTCTACTGTTAACACCATCTCTTTATTATATGACTTTACTTAAGATTTCTACTGTTTTCGTCATCTCTGTTTTATATTATAGGCCGAAAGATTATGACTGTTAACAAAATATCTTCATTATTTGATTTTACTTAGATTTTTACTATATAAAACATCTCTAAAATGATTTAACTTGATATTTCGACTGTTTACATCCACTCTGCATTATATAATTTGACTAAAAATGAAATATGTTTACATTATATCTACTTTATCTGATTCTACTTAAGATTTTTACTGTTTTCATTATCTCTGCTTTGTCGTATTTTTCGTAAAGTCTCGAATTATTTAACAACATCTGAATTATATTATGTAAGTTAAACTTTGGCTGTTTACATAATCTCTGCATTATATAAATGTGCAAATAATTTTTAGTGCTTACATAATTTTAGCATTATAAAATTTTCTTAAGATTTAAATAATTCACATAATATCTGAATTATATGATTTAACTTACGATTTCAACAATTCACATCATATCTGAATTATATGATGTAACTTAAGACTTCAACCATTCACATCATATCTGAATTATATGATTTGACTTACGATTTCAACAATTCACATCATATCTGAATTTTATGATTTAACTTAAGATTTAAACAATTCACAGCATATCTGAATTATATGTTTTAACTTAAGATTTCAACAATTCACAGCATATCTTAATTACATGATTTAACTTAAGATTTCAACAATTCACATCATATCTGAATTTTATGATTTAACTTAAGATTTCAACAATTCACATCATATCTGTATATTATTAAACTTACGATTTCGACTGTTTACATAATCCACGCATTATATAATTTTACTGAAGATTTCGACTTTTTAAATCATCTCTGTATTATATAATTTATTAAAATTTCGACGATTTACATTATCTCTTCATTATATAATAGTTCTAATAATTTCGACTTGTTATATCATTTCTGCATTATATAATTTGAATCAGGATGTCGACTGTTTAAGTCATCTCTGCATTATATGATTTGACTCAAGAGTTAGACTCTTTACATCATCTCTGTATTATATAATTTTCATTGACGATTTCGACTGTTTATATTATGCTTTTTTTTTTTTTTTTTTTTTTTTACATGGTTCACCCCAAACAAGGCAGGACGCCACTGTAAACGTAAGGGGCTACTGAGAAAAAAGGAAAAAGGGGGGGAAGGATTGGTGGTTCAGCTTAAATTGGGATCTGAGCAGCGAGGTGTCTGTTTACATTAGTTTTAAATTTCTGCATGTCAGTACTGTCGGGGAAACAGGGGGCAGGGAGGGAGTTCCAGAGGCCAGCAGCACGAGGAAAGAAGCTATTTGAGTAGAATGCTCTCCGGCATCTGGGGACCTCCACAGTGAATGAGTGAGATTTAGTAGAATGTCGAGTTAGTCTAGTGAATTTACGTCGAGGGGGTACCAGAGCAGCACACTCATCGGAGCATAATCCATTGAAGTATTTGTAAAACAAACACAAGGATGCTACATTGCGGCGATGGGACAGGGGCTGGAGCTTAGCTGACAGTGAGGGACCTATTAGGTTGACTACTCTTTTTTGGACTTTGTCAAGAAGGGAGAGACTAGTAGATGATGCACCAGCCCAGATGTGGCAACAATACTCCATGCATGGGCGAATGGTGGCTTTGTAGAGATACAGGATAATGTCAGGTGTAAGGAGTCCACTAGCACGGTAGAGGGAGCCAACCTTCTTTGCGGCAGCCTTGGCAATGTCTTCAATGTATGTGTTCCAATTCATGTTACCTGTGAAGGTTAGGCCAAGGAGTTTGAATGATGAACTCTCAGGTAGGGTGTTATTTGCCATGGCAATCGGTGGTTGGAGAGGCTTCTTGTAGTTGTTAAAGGAAAGGAGCTTTGTCTTTGCGGCATTAAAAGTCACCAACCATTTATGGCCCCAATCCACTACAGCCTGGAGGTCATTTTCTAAGGATGCAGCCATTGCCTCAGATATGATCGCGTCCGTTTTGCCAACATGGCGAGAGTAAAGCGTGGTGTCGTCAGCAAATAAACCGATCTCAGACACTATGTCATCAGGGAGATCGTTTATATAGATCAGGAACAACAAAGGTCCAAGAATAGATCCCTGGGGCACACCAGCATTTATGTCATGTTGTTTAGATGAACGGCCATCGAGGACAACCTGGATTTTTCTTTTGTTTAGGAAGGATCTAATTATATTAAGTAGTTGCCCAGTAATACCGTATGAGCGTATTTTCAGGAGAAGCCCTTTATGCCATACCTTGTCAAAGGCCTTGGATATATCAAGCGCTACTGCCCTAGCTTCACCTGCCTTGTCGAGAGTATGATACATGCGTTCAGAGATGACCGTTAGGATGTCTGCAGTAG
Source organism: Sepiola atlantica (assembly GCA_963556195.1). NCBI lineage: Eukaryota > Metazoa > Mollusca > Cephalopoda > Sepiida > Sepiolidae > Sepiola > Sepiola atlantica. The sequence goes on from OY744517.1 coordinate 226,046,361, forward strand.
ATCGTGCTTGTCTAAACCCATACTGGCGGTCGGATAGAAGTTTAGCATTAACTAAGTGACGTACTATCGCTAGATTGATTAAGGACTCAAAGATTTTGGCAAAGATCGGCAGTAGACTGATTGGGCGGTAGTTCTGAGGGTCGGTTCTATTCCCAGTATTCTTGTAGACTGGTACCACAGAGGCAATTTTCCAGCTATCGGGGAAGCAAGATTCAGCTAGGCATTTGTTGTAGAGTTTGGAGAGAACAGGGGCCAGTTCAGCAGAGCATTTCTTTATTGCTATTACAGGTATAAGATCAGGCCCACAAGCTTTAGAGGTGTCAAGGCTTTTTATAATGTCTCTGACCTGGGATGGGGTGATGACCAGGTTATCAAGTGTGGCTTCAGTCCGCAATGGTAATTCAGGGAGAGGGTGGTTACCCGAGTCTAAAGTAGAGTTAGAAGCGAAACGCTGTGCGAGTAGTTCAGCCTTATCAGTGGCGGTGCAAACGACATCATTGTGGTTTGAAAGTGGGGGAATCGTAGATTGACCATTATTCACTACACTATTGTAGATTTTCCAGAAATCGCGAGTACCTAGTTTCTGTGACTGGATGCGTTTTTTTGTTAACTCATTATACCTTCTCTTCGCTTCGCCTATCACAGCCTTGCAATTGTTTCTTGACTCTATAAATTTATGCCTATTAGTAGCTGACTTATTGCGGCCGAATTTACGGAATGCTTGTTGCCTCTCAGAAATGGCAGCTGCACATTCCGAAGTGAACCATTGAGGAGAGTGGGGCTTGCTAAAGAATTTTCGCATGGGGACATAGGCTTCAATGCCTGCTTTGACCCATTCAGTTAATTCGTTTGCACACTGGTTGGCAGGGAGTAAGAAGGTTTCCCGCCATGGGGCGTCACTGATGTGGTCTCTGATTGACTCAAAATCAGCTTGCTCGTAGTATCTTGTTGTTTTGAGCAACGGTTCATCAGCTTTTGGACGACTTTTTAGTGTGATATGTATCATTAGCACAATGTGATCAGCATTCCCGAGTGGGCTATGAGCTTTCGTCACACAAGCCTCGGGTATTGAGGTCAAGAAGAGGTCTAGAAGTGAGGCTTGTTGCTCCACACGATCGGGGATGCGGGTCGGAAAATCAACAGTCTGAGAGAGGGAGTGAGCTAAGGAGAAATTATACGTAGAGTTGCCGGCTGCATCAGTAAGGCTGGAGAATCCCAACCAGTCGCGGTGGTGGGCATTAAAATCCCCAAATACATGTATCTGGGCATTCGAGTCTATTAAGAGTGCTCTATCTATGCTTTCAGAGACAGAGTTTAGCAGAGTACAGTCCTGGGACGACGGGGAGCGATATAGGAAATATAAGTAACTAACGTTGTGATGAAAAGTCAATCTAAAGCACATGTAGTCGTAGTCATCTGATTCTAACCTATGTTCTCTAGTCAGCGGGAGGGTGTTCCGAACATAAACTCCTAGCCCGTGCATGTGTTTGTCAGAGTCTTTACGGTAGAGTGGGAGGTAGTCAGTCATGTCAAAGTGGTGAGAAGAGATTGAGGATTGGAGGTTAGTTTCACTAAGAGCTAGGATATCCGGGGAGTTTGTCAGGAGAAAGGTTTCTACGTCGTTGATGTTGGTTCTAAGTCCCCGGATATTTGAGAATGCGAGCCTCAAGGGCGGAGGCGAAAGTGTTGTTTGGGTGTCTGGTTTAGGTTTGATTTTATTTCTTTGTAATGGCATGTTTGGTTTGATTATAGAGTGGATTGGCCAAGGTGGGTACTTGCTTGGTGCCAATAAGCTCACACAACCAGTCCATTAGTCACGACCTGGTCCATGGGGGTTGTGGCCTCGGGAAAGCCCACCGTAGATAATTGCAGGGTCCCTTTCCATGCGCGACATGGCACATACAACTACCCACGGTATTATGCAACTGATGATGGAGCAGCCGTTCTTGGCGCTACCCAAGAGTTTGGGCTCCTGCCCTGTCAGTCGGAAACAGCAGCCAGACAAGCTGTCTAACCTGTACCCTCAACCTGTCGGAACAAGAGAGACCCAGACTGGTCATGTAAGACTTACTAACGAAAAAACTTTCCCCGAGTTGCCCAAATAGAGAGAAAGAGAACGGCGTTCATTGTCCTAGTAAGGAAACAAGGCTAGGCACTGAGTGTTTAGAGGCGTCCCAGCGCTGTTACCTCTGCGCCTGACTAATAAACAAAGAAGGAGTGCAAGGGCCGGCGATAGGTAGAACCTATCTACTCCTTAAGCAATTGTAGGTTTGCAAACCGGATACTTTGTTCGAGATTCCAACTCTAGGAATGCTTGCACAATCTTTGCATTATATAGTTTATCTTTTTATTTCGACTGGTAATACAATCTCTTCATTACATGATTTCACTTTAGATTTTCACTGTTTACATTATATCTGCACTTGTGAAAACAATGGCGGGGCATAATTCTTTCTTCTTTGGACTTTACTGATTGAGACGTTTTTTTATATGGATATTTATATTAGTAACAAAAATGGCGGATCATAAGTATTTCTTCCTTTAACTTTACTGATTGAGACAGTCTTTTTGCAAGAATTCAAATATTGGTGCAAACAATGGCGGAACATAATTACTTCTTCCTTTAAGGACGAGAGAATACCTAGGAGGAGGGTACCATGACAACAAAACATATACTACACTACCCTGACACATCTATAAAGGAGGAGGAAATGCCTGAAAGGTGTGTATCATGGCAACACAACAGATACGACACTACCTTCACACCTCTTAAAAAAGTAGGGGTAATACCGAGGAGGACGATCTCATGAAAACGGAACAGATACTACACTACCTCTACACTTTTCAAAAAGGCGTAGGTAATACCTGGGAGAAGGCTATCATGAAAACAGAACCGATACAATACATCCTATACATATCTCAAAGAAGGAGGAGGTACTGCCTGGAAAGATGATATCATGATAACAGAACGGGCGTAAAGAGGAAGGGAGGGGGAAGGAATATTAGCGTCTATTAATTAAGAACGAAAGGTAGAAAGTGGCGAAGTGAGAGGGAAAGAAGAAAGAAAGAAAAAAACGGTTTTAGTGTGAGTAAATTTCTTCCCGGCACTCCCTTCCTGTGATGTCGTTTCCGGATTATTGTGACTTGCATTATTTCTCAAATTATACATTAAAATCGAATTAGTTTTCATCACTTGGTCAATTTGCTCAGATGGTAAAGTATAAGTCAGTTAACGTTAATGTTGCGAGTTCAAATCGCCGAATTTATTTATTGTTTATTTAGTCGTTAATATGTGGCCTAATGTATTTGTCATGTATCTGACTTTGAAATTACATTCATAAAAATTCTCCGCGACGAAAAGAAAGACAGACAGAGATAGTCTTCGTTATATTAACGGTCGTCTATTTTTGCTAGGCTGCCACGTTCTTGGGTGGTTAAACAAAAAAAATGAAAAAAATTTGTCTCCGAATACTTTTTGTTGGAAGAAAAAAAAAAATTTTTTTTTTGTATTAGGCGGAAAAAATTTTTTTTTTTGGCGGGAAAATTTTTTTTTTCGCGCCAAAATTTATTATTGTTCGCGCCAAAAAAAAAATGGAAAAAAAAATGGGGGGGGGAAATCCCCCCCCCCCTCGCGACCCCTCCCCCCCTAAAACAATCGAGTGCGAACGCAGACCCAATGTATTTCCAATGAACAGTTATACGATCATCCATTTGTAACTGGAAGAAGTTGAAAAAAAAAACGGATTCTTTATCATTTAAAATTAAGACGATTATATCACTTGTCGTGGTGGAGCAGATAATAGCGCGTTCGGCAGTTAGCGTCAAGGTTGCGAGTTCGAATCGTAGTCTCGGCGATTAAATTATTTATTGTTTATTTCTGAAATTACGTTTGCAAAAATTCCCCAGGACAGACAGAAAGACAGACAGACAGACAGACAGAGAAGTGCTCGTTATATTATAAGTGGACTAGCGGAAATAGACTCCCTAAAGGTCGTCTATCTTTGCTAGGGTGCCGCTTTCTTGGGTGGTTGGACATATTTAGTTAAAAAAAAAAAATTAATTTATTTCCGAATATTTTTTGGCGGGTAAAGATTTTTTTCCTGCATTAAATTTCTTCCCCCCCCCCAAAAAAAAATATTAAGAAGGGGTCGAATTCTTCCTCTCTTAAAAAAATCTAGCGCGAACGCAGGCCACAAAACAATAAAGAAGAACCAATTATTATGCGATCATTCATTGCTAACACAAAGAAATGAAAAAAAAACATTTCTTCAAGTATTACAATGTAATGGGTTTTCATCACTTGGCCAATTTGCTCAGATGGTAGAGATGGGCAGTTAACGTTAAGGTTGCGAGTTATTTATTGTTTATTTAGTCGTTAATATGCGCCCTAATGTATTTTAATGTTTCAGACAGACATACAGAGAGAATGACAGACAGACAGAGAAGGTTCTCGTTATATTATAAGTGGTCTAGCGGAAATAACGGTCGTCTATTTTTGCTAGGCTACCGCGTCTTGGGTGGTGAGAAAAAAATGGGTCTCCGAATACCAGACAGAGAAGTGCTCGTTATATTATAAGTGGATGTGCCCTAATGTATGTCTAACGTTTACATAATTAAAGAAAGTTACCAAGTTGTAGATTTGTCAAAGTCAGAAACTACATAAGATATACACTCATAAATTGTATAAGATACAAGCTTATTATTCAACATATACTGATGCAAAAGCTTATGTCCATTATCTTTCTATGTAAGAAAATCGTATGTATGTCTCAATGTCTAAAAGCCAGAAATTGCATCAGAAACACGCTCAGCAATGACGCTTATTTGTCAACATATACTCATACAAAGACACCTGTCAATCACCTATTATATACCGGAAAGCCGTTATTCTGTGTGCGTATGTGTCTCTGCCTAAATATAACAAACTCAATAAGATACACGCTTAGAAACTTCATAAGCTACGCACTTATTATATTTTTAGTGTTTTTTTAATTCAGTTTTTTCTTTATTAATTTTTCATGCATTTACTTCATTCATTTTGTTTTCATTATTTTTAATTCATTTTTTAATTCAAGATTTTTTTACAATTTTCATTAATTATTTTCATTAATTTTTCTTTCCATTAGTATTTTTTTGCATTAGTATACGTCAATCCGAAATTCATCCAAAGAATGTTATTTGTTTACTTGCAGTTTGATGTTTGCTATTTTCAGCGTGGATATTGTGTCTTTATATACTTTAATACGAACAATTTATCTGTTTTGGTTGTTCCATTTAAAATAATGTTGGTAATAAATTGACCTTCGAATTCAATGTTTTCATCAGTGCTAGCTGTGTGTTGGTTCTTCGCATGGATGGTTTATCCTATCTTATCGATGTTTTCATATGAATACTCGACAGTCTGAACAAGAATATAATCATAATTTTTACATTTTTATTCAGGACTTTCACATGTGCATCATCCATGTTCCTGTTGGTTCGTCTTTGTAGATTTAACCCGGGCTTCATTTCCAATATTCGTTGGCAATGTGAAGTCTGGCGTACGACATTATTACAAGTTAGACAGCTTTTAAAACAGTATGGGCATTCCCTTACTCACTTGAGGTATCCTCTACGGAAACAGGATTAGGCGGTACATTATCCCTCTTTTTGTTTTGAATTGTTTTTTGAAGGAAAGTTGAATTGTGATTTCTTACGTTTCTTTCCAGAGTACACAATGCTCACTTTCTAAGTTGTTTATAAACTTACGTCTGATGTATGCGTTTTAATCTTATACTCGTCTTAGCACAAAAATTAGACTTTTAAAGTTATCTGCACTAAATTCAGCTAATTTTAAATCGCCACAGTGCTTATTAACGATTTACGCAGGCGTTGCGGAGCCCAATCTATCTTTTATGACTAAATTAAACACTTTCCCCGTTTGTGTAACAGATAAGTCTTAGGACTGAATAATTCTGTTAAAAGATGAACGGTTTCAGACATGTCATGTTGCTCGTTTTACGGGATAAAATAAAGTATGCGGGTTTAGTATGTTCGATGATCCCTAATTTTGGAGCAGTGTGCGAACTTTTTTAGAGTTTGCCGAATTTTCACAATCTATTTTGTATAGATTTTCATACCTTCTTAATATGACTTAAATGTGTATCCTCGTCTAGGGAATAACTGAAATGGTCAATTGCACTTAAAATGTCATGCCGAGAAAATTATATTCGTTCTTAGTTGTTTGACTCTTATGCGATATTGCTTGAATTAATACATAATATTTTAATCAATGTCCCTATTTTTTCCAGAAATCTTTATTCGTGTTTAATCGGCTTCGTTTTATATTGTTTCAGAAATCTTTCTGTTCTAGTAGTTTTTTGTAAGATTTTTGTTCCAGTAGAATCTTTTGAAATCTTCTTTAATTTTTTAGTTGTTTTCCTTCAGTTTCTTTATTTGTTTTAGTTGTTGTTGCATTTTTAACTTAACGAGTTCTGCCATAGTTGTTAATATGGAATACTTTATTCCATATTTAAAATGTGTATTAATCGAATACGGCTGTTGGAATTCTTTCTTTTATATTACGCTGATAAACGAAATGTTACTTGTGAAAAAGAAAGAGTATAAAACTGTTGTCTCTTCGACCAAAAAATCACTTCGTTGATAAGTACGCTTTTCACGTAACTGTAGAATTTAGTCAACAGAAACATATTTGGTTGATTTTTTTTCGGCGGCAGGAATTATTGAAACAATGACTTGTGTTCCTTTTTCTTGGGGGCAACACGTTTTTCCTTCTTTTAACCGCATCATCGAAACGCATGCGAACTTCGAGACGTTCTCTCCACAACTGCCGTCAACCCCAAAAGACACCGCCTTTTATTAAGCCTTTTTTGCCGCACCTGATTTGCATAATGCAACCCTCATTTTCTTTCCCTCAGGACCCGCGTGATGGCTGCTACACTCCCACCTGATCTCTTGATCACACATGATGCAGGGTGGTGGTGGCCTTTTGATTCGTGAGCTTCTCCGAAATGGGACATGTATCTCAGTTTCTGCTTCTGAATCTGCCGATGAAGTTTCCGCTCCTAAATCTCCTGACAAAGTTTCTACTGCTGAACTTGCGGCTTAATTTTCGTGGGGATCACTGGCGCTGCCTATTAATAGTTCATCGCCAGACGACCTATTATTTTCCCCAGTAGTTGAATGGTCCGCCCCCAAAGCAGAGCGGAGATCGCGTATGTGTCGTGGAATTCCATCAACCAGGACTGATTGCTGACTGGCTATGCCTGTCACTCTTCCACGTTTGAATTTGGTGGTACATCGACAGCCTGACGGTTTCACTCAGACATGATCTCCTACATCATATGGCCTGTCCATCTCTTCATTGTCAAGTGACTGCACAATGTCGATACCTTTTACCCGAGTCCAGTACGTGTAGATGGCATTCGCGGGTGCGGTTGCCGGGGACATGCCATCCTTCGGCGAAACATTTTACCAGTATGTTGCTTCCGCAACAGAACACTTCTTCCTGGCAGCAATCCTCTTTATGTTGCGAAGGCTTCTTTCCGCGATGCCATTGCCTGATGGTACGTAAGCGCATCGCAACCGCAATTTAACTCCCCATTCAAATAAAAATTGTCTTACTCGCTGGCTGCAAAATGATGGGTCGTTATCGGCCACACTCCCATGTGGTGCACCCCTTTCATAAAAGACGGACAATAGTTGTCGAATAACGCTTGCCGAATCTTTGCGTGAAATTGGTCGCCAAACTGCAAAACGGGTTGGTCCACAGTCGGTGAGAGTAAGAAAGTGGCTGCACTTATAATGGGTGATATCCATTCCCACCCTTTGCCATGCGTTACTTGCTTCCAGTTGTCCTTTTTGCCACTGGTGCTGAGTCAATTAACTGACACATTTAACAGTGCTTGATGACTTGTTTCACCTCTGATTTTGCCACAGCTGAATTTACGCGCCTCACGAAATATAGAGTCCTCTTGACGCTTTGATGTCCGCTCTGCCTGTGAATGTTTGTATCTGCTGCTTGCTCATCGTGCTCACTGTAGCAGCGCATGTTTGATGAACGGGCTCGGCACCTACCTTTATTGCATCGTACCATTTGCGAGGCACTCGTGTCAGTTGGTCAGCAGGGTTGCAGTATTACGGGACCAATGTTACGCAGACTACCAGGCCATACTCACAGACCAGACTCTTTAACATGTCTAACCTTCGTATTATCAGCATCTCACTAGGCTGCCTTAGTGCGTATTCTTGCTTTCCATCCTTCTTCAACAGGACTCCCAATGCTAGTGAACTAGCGTCAACCCATACATTCATTTCTTCTCGATTGACACCCCACTCTCCTCGAGCCAGATCCCCGTGCGTCGTTCTCTCAACACTTTCTGCAATCATTCGGGTGAGGAGGGTATCGCTTGTTTTACTATCCCACCATTTGGTTACCGCATTCGCCGTGCGTTTTATTACACCCACGGCCACACGCAGCCAACCACACACTGGCAGGTGCCCCACAAGTTTTCCGCACAAGGAAAAAATGGTCCTTCTTGTGAGAACTTCAGGATGCCGGAAATCACATTTCCTTTTTTCCATCGCAGGGTGCCATCCTCCGCATAATGCAACCCCAAAAAACACCTGCCTTTTATTTAGCCTTTTTTGCCGCACCTGATTTGCATAATGCAACCCTCACTTTCTTTCCTTCCGAACCCGCGTGATGGCTGCTACAAATATTTTTAGAGAACAAAGAAAATATCATGTATCTTCGTCTTGTTAAAAATAAACACAAAGCCAGGATAACAATGAAAACATCGTATTTAATTTTGTAAGGTTCACAAAACCCCTCAATATACTTCCCCACCAGTTGTGGCATCCATTTTTAAGTTCTCAAGAATCTATTACTCTACCCTGTCAGCAGTTGGTGTGGGCCTGTAAAGGGTCTGGAAAGTAAACACGAAGTCTGACTTTAGAAAAAACAAGTTGAAAAAAGCGTTATACGACAGAGAACAAAAGTGGTTGTACGACAGTCTTGACTGCTAATATAGACGGGGTGTCTCCTAGTATGTAATTCCTTATCACTGCAAGATTATGTGGCACAAAGCCGCGAGGTGGGATAGAACATAAAGACCGAACGGGCTGGTGTGAACATAAACCTGAGAAGCAGGTGCTCCTAGTATTTATGGTGAGTGGAAGAGTACAAGTAGTCCATATGGGTAAGGTAGCATAACAACTAGACGATAAACTCCATTTTGCCAAGGAGCAATGCATGGACGATTACAGAATTACATTTGGTAATTAGTATATATTAAGCCAAAGCTGCTTAATATCCTAGATATAGCAGGTGGTTTTAATGGGTGTAAACACTATTTGTCACGGAAGCAATAAGATCGACGTGTTTTGTAATAGCTTTCGATATCCGGCAAGTAAATTGGTGTTGCCCGGAACATTAAATTACTAATACCGTAAGACACTTGATAAGTGTCATATGCCGAATGTAATAGTGGCCAACATCCTAGATAGAGCAGTTCTATGTAAATATACAGTAGAACACTTGGAACGGGGTTGATGCTGAATCTGAATGTGTTAAATACTCTAGATAGAGCATGTGAGTGGTAAACTACAGTATTACACTTTGTAAGTAGTATATGTTGAATTAAATAATTCCCCCAAACCTTAATTCAGCAATTGGTTTTAATAATATAATATTACACTAAGTTAGGGATATGAATTACATCGGAATGTTCAGTTGATAAAAAAGGCGTGTGTAAGAATACATCATTACCCTTTGGCAGTGGTATATGTTGAACTGGAAGTGATCAATAGTCTTTATAGAGCCGGTGTGTATAATAATACACTGTTAGACTTGGTAAGTGGTTCATCTGTAGGTACTCAATACCCTATATAGAGCCAGTCAGTATAATAATACAGTATTACATTTCCTATGTAGTATATGTTTGATGGAGAAGGGGAAAATAATAAACATTACATTGCCCGGTAATACATTACAACAAATGTAGTTTTCATCTGATAATTAAGTGAAGTGAGTGATACAAAATTCGACGTTGTCTTGGAATAGATTAAAACAGATTAAAATTGCATCATATTTTGAAGTAAGGAGACAACAGAAACTCGATGTTGCCCGGGAGCAATAACTTTTTAACTAAAAGTTCAGTTCAATTCGTCATAGTATTATTAGTTTCAGTACATTAAAACAAGAACGAGAAAAAAGCATGGTGGAGGAGAAAAGACAGTGGAGGAGAAAGAAGGGGAACGGTGAGAGTAAAAGAGAGAGAAATGCATATATTGAAAGCTTTATACATTTGATAAGCGTTATAAGTTCATCCAAAGTGCTCATTATACTTAAAAAAGCAAATATGTTTGAAAGTTCATTTGCCTGGCAGCAATAACTCCACTGTGTTTAAAGTGTGTTGCTACATATTTGTATACTTGACAAAAATGATCGTTGTCCGAGAGCAGCAAAATAATAATTCAAGTACTATATTTCGGCAGTGCTATAATTTAATTAAAAGTATTAAATATCAAACATAAAGAAGGCATCCTTAAATCCTTCGTTTCTCGGGTGAAATTACTCCACTGTGTTTTGTTATAGTGTTGTATAGTAGACGAGAAACTCGGGTGAAATTACTCTACTTTGTTATAGTGTTATATAGTAGACAAGCAACTCGATGTTAGCCGGTAAAATATAAGTAAGATTAAACTATTACATTTTGTAAATTCAGAAACTACAAAAGATCCTCGCTCGAAAACTACCTAAGGCACACGCTTATTATTAAACGTATAACATACACACATATATATATATATATATATATATATATATATATATATATATATATATATATATATATTGTGTGTATTTAGGCAGCATATTTTCATTTAGGCAAACATTATTAAATAACACGGAGTGGTTTTGTTTGATGCGACCTTTTTATTTTTTCAATTTTCCGAATTGTTCATCTAATGTTTTGGTCAAATTGATGTAAATATGATCCATGGGTTTCTTTTTCAATTCTTTTTTTCTTTTTTGCAAGTACTTTCGATTTAAATCGTCAACTCATCTTCAGACGGTATTAGTTTTAGTGTCTTTACAAATTATGACTTTACTGTTGTGCTCATTTTTGAATTATAACGGCAAGTAGTTTATTACTTGAAAAAGCGTCGTAAAGTTGAAATGTACATGAGAGCGTGATGGCGTTCTACACATATGAGAGATTCAAAAGTGTGACTGTTTAAAGCGTTAAGAAATTGATGACGTTAAAGAAATTGGAAACCGAACAACATATTACTACACATCCCGGAATAAAGAAATTATTGTAATGATACAGTATTTAATTTCGTAAGTTGTATATCTAATGACAAACTGCTAAAAAAAACTATATAAAGCAAGTGTATATACAAGTGTATGCCCACTGTGTTCTGTTAAAGTGTTGTATACATGAAAGGGTAAACGGAGTTGCCTGGGAGCAATAGCATTACTGATACAGTATTACAATTTGAAAGTAGTATATATTAACAGGGCCGGCGGGACAGTTATAACAGTGGGTAAGTTTACCTTATAAAAGTGTGGGGATGCGGTTAAACACATGCATATCAACTTATTTATTGATGACCGTAAAGTTGGGGGAGGAGAAGTCAAAAAATGATTAATCAAACGGTTCTCAATATCTTACACAGAGCAATCGTGTTTGAACATCGCGTTGCTCATGATTATATTTTAAATGGTATCTCTGATCGTAAAAGTTATCAATACATTTGATAGAGCATGTGTGTTTATAGCCCGCGAAAAGTGGGGGAAAGAACTTCATTGTGTATTTTTATAATGTTGTACAAAAGAAAAGCTACTCAGCGTTGCCCAAAAGCTAATATAAATATGACAGAATTACATCAAATACGTTGTATATCTTATGACAAAGGGATCAATAATCTCGAATATTCGAAAGATAGAGAGAAGGATAAAGAGACGTAGAGAGATAGAAGTGTTCATAGAAATATGTTACAAACACTTTTCATCTTAGTCTATTATCTGTATAGCCCCGGGCAACATCGTATAGCCTTGCTAGTTCATCATTAAGGTCAATAAGAATAAGTAGCATATAAGTGATTCCTAACAATTAAAAAATCATAATGATGATTTTGTAATAACAACACGTAAGATGTAAGCATTGACCTCGCATTTATGATGATGATTGATTGAAAAATGGTGTCAATTATTCAGATTACAAGAAAGACTTAATTACGAAAGGACGACAGCTTGCTGTGGTGAAGTAAATACAAAAATTTAATCGCAGCTATGGCGTGCAAAGTTCGAATTCTGTCTGTTCCAATGAATTATCTTACCTTTGGATGTAACTATTATTTCCCTGCCCTCGATTGAAAAGTTAGACACAAGGGAGCTTTTTTATGTGGGGAGAATCAAGTTCTCAAATTAAAAGGCTATCTAAATTGGAATAAAAATAAAAATTGCCTCAGTCTAGAATTAGATTTCCTTCACTGACCGAGGACAGAAAAGATTAAGTGCAGCATCAGAACAGATACTACACTTTACTTCTAGCCAAAAATAAGAATCTGATCATAGAAACAACTGAGGAAACTATTGCCAACAGTAGAATAGAACCGATCAAAAGTTGTACAATTCACAAACATTCGGATTTTGTTTTACCAATGCACGTCTTTCCTTAATCTAGATCATAGAACTAAAGAGAAAATGAAAAATGTGATTAAAAAAACTGTAATCAAAATACAAAATAAAGCGTGATACAAAGTAACATCAGAAGTTTTTATTGTAAAGAAAATTAATTTCATTCATTAAACCGCGAAGCGGATAGTTACTGTTTGTTATAATTTTGCTTACAAAAACGCTGTCTGTAATTTTATTTTACAAATATGAAATCTATCAATATACAAATGAAATGTTTCCTTTTTTTCTTCGTGCTAAAATAGTAACATCATATTTGTTTACTGGAATTCTATCTTTGTCCGGATAAAACTGATTTTAAAAAAATAGAACAATAAACAGCGAATCGTAGAAGTGTCTTAAAGTAAAGAGATAGTGTGTATTTACATTGAAATCACTAAACCATATGCACTTCTCCTGTGCAACAGTTTATACCGATATGCACTACTACTCACGCACAAAAGTTCATACACATATGCACTACCCAAGTACAACAGTGCATACCCACATGCACTAGGACTCACGTACAACACTGCATACCCAAATGCAGTATGGCTCACGTGAAACACTGCATATCCACATTCACTATTCTGTACGCACAACAGTTTAACACTCACATTACCTACTCACCTAAAACAGTGCATGCACTACTCTTCACGCACTGCAGTGCACACCCACGTTCAGTGCATACTCGCGTGCACTACTTCTTGCGCATGACAATACAGATGTAAAACTATTCTCCCATACCCACGTTTAGCCTAGTTGTTCGATGGTTGAACTTGCAGCTACGGAGACATATCACTTGGGTATTCATCGTTGTAAATAACCCTATGCTACCGGGTCTTAGGCGTAGACGCGGACAGGTAGATTCACATTCTAAACTATCAATTATTTAGTACAGGTCTGTATTCTCTCTGAGCGTATGCGACGTTTCGATGCCGGGATACACCCTGTAAAATGTATTTCATGCTATTTCCTCATCTTAGGTTATTAACCTCTTTCAAATGGCTTTGCACCAGCCATTTTCGGATATTTTAAGTCTGTCATCTTTAGAATATGTTACCTGCAAATAGCAGTACATTTTGATCCCTACTGCAGATAAACACATCTTGTGTGAGACTTTTTTCAATTCGCCTCGCCTCGTTGTTTCCTTCTTTGCACGAACATGATCACCTTGTGGATTAAAGTTAGGTTCTTTTAACTTTATTACTGTAATCCAGTTGCATTATGTTATGTTCTGTTCATTTATTACAGAAGTGTTTTGCCCCAATTAGATAGATTCATATTCTCTTGATTTATTACAGTAATGTTTCACATTGCCACATAAAGTTATGTTCTATTCATTTATTACAGAAATGTGTTGAATAAAGTCATTTTTTATTGATTTATTACAGTAAGTTATGTTCTATTCATTATCATGGTGATTCTTTTTCGGCAACAATCTCCGATTATATAAGACATTTCTATCGCCTTTGGAAACATCCAACTCTCAACAAGCCAGCATTTATGTAAATTTATGTTCTATTCATGTATGATTCTGATGTTTTCGGCAACAATCTCCGATTATATAAGACATATAAGTATATAAGAGCGTTGAATTTTTGTAATTCAGATGTAAAAGACTCGATAGGTGTGCGTGAGAATAATTGCATCACACCACATCACATTTTGTTTTAATTTGTTGCTTTGTTCAAAGAAGTAGCGATTCTTGGTGTTTCATAAACTTTCATTGAAAAAGGAATTAAATAAGGAAAGAAAAAAACGTAAAAAATGAAAACTTAAAAAACGCAAATGTGTGGAGAGCAGTTTAGTTGTCGTGCAAGAAGAGGGAAGAGAAGGCGGACACTTTGATTGGTTGGCATAATGAAAGTGGGAGGAGCTAAACAAAGCAAGACACACTTTTTTCTTTTTCTCCCGTTTTCTTTGAAACAACATCTGCCCCCACCCCGAAATTGATAGTATAAAAGAAACAAAACGTTGTCGAATCTGCTGTACGGACACAAGTCAAGAATTTCGATCAGACCAAACAATTTAATTAAGATGCACAAATTCCGAAGTAAGTACAACGTTATTTTCCGAATAATTATTGCTCAATTTTAAAATAGCGGCGCACATTTGCGACAATAATTAAATCCTAATAATATAATAACGTTTACAAAGATTCATAATTATTTCTTCCCTAAAGCTATCTCCCCTAATTTATTACTTGAAACAAGTGAGACTGAGTTTTCATATTTCGAAATAAAAAGAACATTGACAGATGTGTCGTACAAAAGTTAAAATCGTAGTCTGGTCTGATTGAACTCAAAACTAAAATTATCATTAATTCTCCTATTTTTGATAAAGGTACAGGAAGAAATAATCTCAACTTTATATAGAATATATACATTCATATATATATATATATATATATATATATATATATATATATATATATATATACATATATATATATATATATATATATATATATATATACGAAGTCAGATATTGTGCGTCACCATAGACCATAGAGAATTTTACACACGTAATTTTGGAGCTCTTTACGCATCAGAAAATGAACAACTATGGTTACAGGCTGATCAAGCGTCTTAACGAAATGAAACTAAAAAAGAAAGATAAGATTAACAGAAAGAACATCTCGCACAAATAAAAGATCTGTTTATTTAAACCAATAACAAAAACAGAAATGTCTAAATAGGCAATTTAAACATAACAGTTTTTCAGGTTTGAAATATAACAACTTTAAGCTTTTCCAAATACTTACCGAGTAAAACGAACCGCAGTGTAAATTTCAACAACATTCAATTGTTGCTACCGATTACATAGAAGCTCGTAATATCAGTTACTCTACGTGTTTTCCTTTTCACGGTAGATATTCTCAGTTGTTATTTCTGGAGCAGGGGGTATTCACGTAAGGCGTTTTGTTTCTATTCTATCTCTCACTTTCTCAGTCTTGCTACCCTCCATCACTATATCTACCCTCTCTCTCACTCTCACTCTATCTCTCTCTCTATATATATATATACATATATATATATACACATTTTTGTGTCAACATTTACTAAATAAACGTGTTTACATCATATCAGCCAATAATCATTACAAAGATACGAACTTTTTTCCTGCTCACATACGATTTATATTAGCATCCGTCGATTTTTGTAAGTATATTTGTTCATGATGAATAAGATTCCTTTACTTGGTTTGCGACAGGTAAAATAACCACAGGTCGACGTCGCTAAAAATGGTACTGATAATGTGACATGTGTGCGTTCTGTCGTCATTACGTGACTAAAATAGTAATTAATCAACAACTAAATTAGCGTAATTGAAATAAAAATTGGATTTAATTATTTTTTAATTATTACATAATATATATATGTTTATCTTATGCCCCTAAACTAACATGTACATTCGTTACACATGGTCCACTTTCAGTCACATTTCACTTCCTACGAAGTAAGAGTTAGACACAACGTAAACTCTTAATGTGTCGAAACCAACATAAATACACATTGACACATTCTGCAAGGAGTTGCTTTCAATGACGGACGAGAGAATAGATAACAGCCCAGCCCGAAACAAGTAACCTTTTTTATAACCGGTTTGTGATGGATGGATCCTTCTACACTGTGGCAATTTCTATTTTTCTTCAACTCGTGCCTGAACTAAGATGTATATTCGTTACACATGGTCGACTTTCACTCTAATTTGACTACACACGGGTGCAGAGTAAGACACACCGTAAGTTCTAACTATTGTCGAAAATCCACCAACATAAATAAACATTGACGCATTCGGCAAGGATTTGCTTTCATTGATGGACGAGAGAATAGATAGCAGTCTAGCTACTATATATATATATATATATATATATATATATATATATATATATATATATATATAACACAGTTCGTAGTTTTTCCTACAGACAAGGTTGAAACAACTTAGTGTAAAAGAAAAAAGTAGGTTGGTACAAAACTTATTTACTTTGTTCTTGATTAACGAGAAGTTACAAAAATCAGCAGACTTTTTAAAATCATCTTTTTTCCGACGCAGTTGAAAATTTACTTTTCAAAATATTCGTTTTAAAATTAATTCGTCATAAGAAAACGTTGCAATACTTTTTTCCTGGAGAAAAGGATTTTTTTTAGAAAAACACTTTGCTTCTAAAAATTCAATACTTTATGTTCTTGCCTTCTTTTTTGAACAAATAACTCGAAAGTCCTTTTTTCTCACAAATTTCAACAATTCCAATTTTAGACAAACACCTTAGTTTTCGTTGCTGATGTTTGTATTCAACTCACGTCTGGTTTATTTTCGTGTTTTGTAGTCGATTCAAATCGCTCTAAAGGCAAAAATGTAGGACTGAATAAATTCAAATACCTTTTCTCCAGATTTGTGAAATATAGATTTCGAATCTTTGCTTCCAATGTATGTGACACAAGTTTGAATGATGTTCGAATAAATTCTCAACGCTTGTGTTGTGAGATGTACTTTTCGATACTTTCCGCCAGTATTGTGGCAATGAAAATTTAGAAATCATCTGTGGCTTTGAAGGCCGGTAATAATAAAGACAAACATAGTTGTATAATAAACACCAGTGTATTAAGAAAATTATGTCACAGCAGTACACGCCATGAACCTGGGTACATAACTGCCACGATTCGCTGCGCAATGACGCTTAGATGTTACTGCATTAATTTTGCCTGAGTAAGTCCATTTATTTCCTTAAATAGGTAGATAAACTAACCCCATAACAGTTTCTTAGCCTAAGAATAGTTTTCAGCTTTATATGCTTTTAATAAACCAGAAATGTTGAGACCGTAAGCAAATTTTCAAGGTTAATTGAACAGGCTTTCAGTTGTATTAATTGTAAAGTCTGACGACTTGGTATTTATTGTAATATAGACCAAGTCGTCAGACTCCACAATTAATTGGAGTGAAGTTATCGCCAAAAGTATGACTTTTACTTTCTGTGACCTTGACATTTACATATTACCTAAATTTCACGAAATTAAATCAGTTCTAAGTCCAACCATGACGAATATTTTGATCAAATAAAAATAGCGAAGTTAAGTGGAGTCAAATGGTAAGTTCATTCCTCTTTTCAACGGATGTATGAATGTAGGTCAACCTCTATCTGTATCCCAAGACAATTGAATTATGTGACAAATTCGACCGAAAACATAACCCTCTTGTAGGAGGTAATAAAATGCATACAACCGACTCATTCCCAGGTAAATGATTCTGGCTTGTCTGTTTTACGGCATATCAAGCTATTTCGTCCATTTTATGGTGAAACAAAATAAGTAAAGTTACGTTCACATGGGTCAAATGGTGGGTTCATGCCGTTGCCTAACGAATGTAGGAATGAAGATCAACCCTGAATCTCAAGACATCTGAATTCCCGTCTATCACTTTTTACTAAATATTGGAATCGGACATTTTCTAATGAAGAACAAAACACATAACTTTTGGAATTTCTGTTATGTATGTCATCTCTTTTTCCTTTATCTTCCAGCTCTGAACTGTTCCGTGTGGCTGCTCGTTTCTACTTTCATTTTACTGGAAAATGTGTTCGCTTCACCAATGATGAACGGAATTAGTCCTGACCTCAACGAAGAAAGCGAAAAAAACAAGAGATCGGTAACAAACGCAATAAAATAAATTTGAGTATCGATTATATTACAGCAATTATTCTATCGTTTGCAGATTCAGTCATTCTTTAATTATCTTAGTAGATCTATTAATAGTGTACACCTTGCGTGAAAAATAAGGAAAACCTGATGCTTCGCCAGTGTTTGCACTCTCTATTTATCTATATATATTGTTAAAATAATATAAAATTATAGGATTACGTGAGTAATTTTTTTTTCGATATAAAAATATTATTATCTTCATTTTTGATGATCTAAAAACACCATCCGTTGACCTTTTATTGTAGAATAGAGGATTTATTTGTTGAATACATTTTATGGCGATGTCAGTTTTAGGTGTTTGTTTTACTATCTATGTGAGTTTTCGCTTATCCTCACAACAATTAGGTTGTCTGGTTGGGAATGACTATTAAAAGGCACAAGTTTAACATTGTTAACTTTCGCGTGGCGGGTGAAAGCAAATCTATTTTAAGTCTTAATACAATGTAAATCAAACAGTAAACGGAAACTAAGAATATGGGTGGAATTTCGACTTAACAATCGCGGAAAAACTGCGATTTTTGCGTCACGGAGAAATTTAACTCCCAGAAAAAGTAGTGCATTTATTCGCTTTATGCCCGTCAGATGCATGAATGATTTACCAGGCATCGACGTCAATATTGTGCGGATCATAATATTTAGCGGAAATTGGGAAATATTTCTTTGTGGATAGGGTTTGGCATCATTAACACCGCTAATCTCACAATTAATTCAGTGAAAAACAAATTCTGCAATGTCGCAGTGAAGTACATATGCCATATAGCGAGACAGAGTTGAGGATGACCACTTCATTCAAAAATTCTATATAGCGACAATATCCCGTTCTGAGTAATGTCCGACACCTGAAAAGAGTTATATTAACTCAGCTTCAGTGCAACCTACTGTTTGTTATGCAGACCACAACCAAGTAAATTTTGTACACAAAATGTAAAAATCAGCCGCAGATTTGTATCTGGGAGTTCAGCCCCACACGAATACAACTTGCCGATTGAAAACCTTGAGGCAGTCGACAATATGTGTTCAGACGCTTTTTCCTGCATTTTAAACATTTGTCTGTTTTAAGAAAAGTTAAGATTAATCTTTTTTTTAGTATTAAGTAGATGTGATATTCTCAGCGCGTTTTTAAAGAAATAAATAAATATTAAAAAAACAAAAAAACTCGGCAACAGATACATGAACGTAGTAATCACATTTATTTTCTCCATTTTCTATGCAACTTCCATTGTATGACTTACCGTATGTCCGATCTGCTATAACTTACCACCTAGTTCTATTTACGTATTTATAAGCCCGTCTTCTTTTAACTGAATACATAACATCATCCTCTGTTTGCTAATCTCTCTTCTAATTATAAACGCCGGACACAAATGTTTAGAGACATATATATATTTACTTCAACAGTGTTCGATACGTAAATAGAACTAGGTGGTAAGCTATGAAAATATATGTATGGCAATTAAGCTACACGAAGGCTCCTGTGTTTTATCCCCGGGGGAACGATCAGGCTAAAATGGATGGACTCAGTTTCGCCGAAAGTAGTTAATTACCATAAATATATTTTCATAACTTACTATATATATATATATATATATATATATATATATATATATATGTATATATATATATATATATATATATATATATATATATATATATATATATATATATATATATGTATATATATATATATATGTGTATTAATTAGTTAATTAAGTTCAAATATTAACAAAATGAACAAAACCATTACTTTTTAAAAGGGCCCAATATATAGTTGAGCTGTTGTATTAAAGTAAACATAGTTTGAGTATTTGACAATTGTTTCAGAAAGTCCCGGGCTCCTCCCTAGGGATATACTGATGAGCCAAGATTAGATCCGCAAATACACAATCACAATTTTGTGGAGAGCGTTTGACAGAATAAACACCGCTAATCTCACAATAAATTAAGTGAAAAGCAAATTCTGCAATGTCGCAGTAAAGTGCATATGTCATGTAGCGAGACAGGGTTGAGGATGACCACTTCAGTCGAAAATTGTAGATAGCGAGCAATATCCCGTGTGAGTAATGTCCGACAGCTGAAAAGAATAATATTAACTCAGCTTCAGTGCAACCTACTGTTTGTTATGCAGACCACAACCAAGTAAATTTTGTACACAAAATGTAAAAATCAGCCGCAGATTTGTATCTGGGAGCTTAACCCCACACGAATAAAACTTGCCGATTTAAAACCTTGAGGCAGTCGACAATAAGTGTTCAGACGCTTTTTCCTGCATTTAAAACATCTGTTTTAAGAAAATTTAAGATTAATCTATTTTTTACTATTAAGTAGATGTGATATTCTCAGCGCCTTTTAAAAAAAAAATAATAACCACAAAAGCAAAAAAAAACTCGGCAACAGATACATAAACGTAGTAATCACATTTATTTCGCCATTTTCTATGCAACTTCCATTGCATGACTTACCGTATGTCCGATCTGTTATCCTTATAAGCCCGTCTTCTGTTAACTGCTTCTAATCTCTCCTCTAATTATAAACGCCGAACACAAATGTTTAGAGACAATGGTCGCCTCTACGAAACAAAAAAGACTTCTGAAAGTTAGAAACGAATTAAGACGCACATAATGCGGAAAAATCAACAACAATGTTAGTTGCAGGTGATCATCACGCTAAATAAAATCTCCTGGAAAATACAGCTTTTCAATATTTGATGTAACTCAAAACTAAATATTAAAGATGTGAATACTGAGCCTTCAAATTCTTAAGAGTGTGTCGATCTTTGTTTGTAAGCAGGAACTCATTTCCTAATGTGTATATATATATATATATATATATATATATACATTAGGGGAGGTCGATTTTGAAACTGTAAATTATCGCACTCGAAGAAAGTTGCCAAATAATGTCAAAAGTTACCACAAGAAATATTTTTCTTCAAAATTTTGTATTTATTTGAGCATTGCAACTTTAAGATCAAATGAATCGAGATTTTTCTCACTGCCGAGATTTCACCGGCAGATGTGTCGCCTTAAATTAAACCCGGGTTTTAACAAAAAAAAGTAATACATTACTTAATAATAAATATTTTAAAGTTTATTATTATTTTTCTTAAGAAATTAAATGTACATATTCAAATTAAAAAGGAATAAAACACTATGATATTTAATGTTATATATAAATAATTATTTGTTTACATAGGCGTTTTATTTATTGGATATTTTTTATGGTATTCACCGGTTGAAAATTCATCGGGCGAATTTGACTTCCCGTGTTGATTGTCTGTTTAATTATCACACATATATATTGAATTGTCGAGCGCTGGCTTATCTAATCCCACTTTCCCGACCTTTTGTCACACCTTACCTTGTGGGAGTTAGATAAATAAAAACTAGTTCAGCCAGGGGGTTTTACCCCACCAAATAAACCGGTATCGTCCGGGCCTTTGGGTCTGGATTCATGCAATTCTAGGAGGTGCATCCTCCCAGGCTTTGCCTTTCCTCTTTGGGGAGGAGTAAGTTTATTGCTAACTGTCTGAGGCGCCCCTACAGGGGAATGCCGACGGGGCCGCCCAGTCAATTTTTTAATGGCCAGAGTGCTCACCTCTATAGCGCAGGGTTATCTAATCCCACTTTTCTGACCTTGTGTCATATCTTACCTTGTTGGAGGTAGATAAATAAAACTATTTCAGCCAGGAGTTTTTACCCCACCTAAAATATATGTATTGGAGTTGATGGGAGAATGGATAAGGACACATTGATGTATAAGGAAATTGTGGATGAAAATAGACAGAGAATTATGAAAAAAACTAAGGGACCAGAACACCATTTAACTTTTACAAAAGAAACACCATGTGAAAGTAAATATCTGACACATAGAGTTCTTCCGAATAGTGGTGCAACAGGTGCTGTTCATGCAGATCAAGTGGTGGATGTTTTGCATGAATTCCACAGTGAGAACAGTATCAAGGCTATACTTGTTGACAACACTAATACCAACACAAGTTGCGATGGTGGAATGGTTGCAATTTTAGAAAAAAAACTTTTTAAAACTCTTCACACAATTGGTTGCTCTTTGCATCATAATGAACTACCTTTCAGAGCCCTTTTTAAAAACATAGATGGTTGCGCAAAGGGCCCTACAACATTCAGTAGCCCTCTGGGGAAATTATGCTCAAATGATTGATATGATTTACCCCAAATATCATTTTCCACTATTAGCAATCCTCTAGAGTCAATTTTTAAAATTGATGAAATACATGATCTTAGTTCTGACCAAAGACTCCTTTATGAATACACAGTAGGTATTTCTAGAGGTAAGGTTGACTCTAGATATGCCTCCTGGAAAATTGGTCCTTTAAACCAAGCAAGATGGTTAACTTTGGCCATCAGGCTTATGTGTTTATGGACTCGTGGTGCATACCCACAAAGGCACACAACAAAACTACACTATGTAGTAAATTTTATTGTAAATGTGTATGCCACTTTTTGGTTTGAAATTAAAAGAAATAGTAAATTCCACAATCAGTAAGTGCACATTTTTAATATGACCCAGAGGATTAAGGAGAAGCCTCAGGAAATCCAAGATATCACATTTAGAAATATACAAGGTAATACATTTTGTTTACTGCCTGAAAACTTTCTATATTCCATGGTTAAATCTGAGGAGATTGAAGTAAGAGAAGAAGCTTTAAAAAGAATTTTGGCCATTAGGTAAGTAATATTTATTCATATATCTCTGACTCAATTATTTATTCCAATTTATAGAATGATTTTTAAAGATTTTATCTAATTTCACCATAATTATTAAAGCAGTACAGATTGGAATTTTTTAATAATTCAATTAATTAATTTGTTCTTTCAGGAGTGAGGAGTCAACCAGAAAAAGATTAAAAAGAATACTACCTATTAATTTTAATGCCACACATTGGACACAATTAATAGATTTAAAATTATGCGGCATTTTTGAACCACCAATGACGGAAGATTTTACTGAATCTGAACTTCGAGAATCGTTGATGAATGGAACCAAGCTTGACTTGCCAGATTTGCCCTCACATTCTCAGGGTGTGGAACGGGCAGTTAAGTTAATAACAGAAGCTTCACAAACTGTATATGGTTTTGAAGCAAGGCATCAACACATTACAGCCAAAGTTTTGAGTCAGAAATTGAGACCAGCATTTTTGTCTAAGGGGTCTTATATGGAGCAATTTGACTCTCTATATTAAGCTTCATTAAAATAGTGTTAGGTTTTTCCTTATTTCTTTGCTTGTTATATTTTCACTAATAACAGAAATAATCATTTTTTTAGGTATTCAAATATTACTGTTTAATTCATAACGTTAAAAGGTAGTTTACAAAAGCAGATACTGAAAATGAGAGGGGGGGGCAAATTTTCAATTTGAAGATTTCTTTAATTCATATCATTTTTATAAAATAAAAGGACATTCCCTGCTTTTAAATGCTAAAACTATTTGGTTTTCACACCAATATTCAAGCAAATCTTGCAAAAACGAGGAATTTTCAGTATATTCTTGTCTACGATCTTTGATACCAAACGACTAAAAAACCGCTGAAGTTTTTGATCTAATTTTTTGCATGAGTATTTAATAGGTCTATATACAACTTTCGGAACGTGCCTTTTTTTAATATTTAAAAAAAAGTGTAAAATCGACCTACCCTAATATACATATATATACATATATATATTAATATATATATGTATATATAAATTATATATACATATATATATATATATATATATATATGTATATATAAATTATATATATATATACTTCAACAGTTTCGATACGTAAATAGAAATAGGTGGTAAGTTAGGAAAATATATGTATGGCAATTAAGCTACACAGAGGCCCCTGTGTTTTATCCCCGAGGGAATGATCAGGCTAAAATGGATGGACTCAGTTTCGCCGAGAGTAGTTAATTACCATACATATATTTCCATAACTTACTATATATACATATATATATATATATATATATATATATATATATATATATATATATATATGTATATTAATTAGTTAATTAAGTTCAAATATTAACAAAATGAACAAAACCATTACTTTTCAAAAGTGCCCAATATATATTAGAGCTATTATATTAAAATAAACATAGTTTGAGTATCTGACAATTGTTTCAGAAAGGCCCGCGCTCCTCCCTAGGGATATACTGATGAGCCAAGATTAGATCCGCCAATACACAATTGTGATTGTGTATTGGCGGATCTAATCTTGGCTCATCAGTATATCCCTGAAAAGGAGCCGAGGAGGTTCTGAAACAATTGTCGGTTACTCAAACTATGTTTATTTTAGTATATATATATATATATATATATATATATATATATATATATATATATATATATATAGTAAGTAATGAAAATGTATTTATGCCAATTAAGCTACACTACTGCGTTTTAGCTATATAAGCAAAAAGCGTGTAGGGCCGAAATAGATGTAATTATAACTGTTACCTTCCTTTAAATTTCTCCCTACTAAGAAAATATCACAAATAGCTAAATCCCGTGTCGTAATAATGATATATATATATATATATATATATATATATATATATATATATATATATATATAGTATTTGGTGACGTTGGATTTGTAGAGAACCATGTTGTAGTCTGCAAGAAAGTAATATCGGTGTAATTTGTTCTACAGATGAAGAGTTCTAGGAAAAACTGTTTTTTGGAAATTATAATATTTGTATATATATATATATATATATCTTGTGTATTTTTATACTGATAAAATAGTTATCTATAGACAGAAATTTCGCCGTTACTACGGCTCATCAGCGTGGCCGAAAATTTAGATTTACTGTTATAGTAGGTCATATTTGTTTGGTTTACATATGTTGAATTAATATATATTTTAATTCTATAGATTTTCTGATTTTCTTACATAAACTGACAAGCACTTATTTTTCAAACAAAATCAAGATCAAAGTACAGATGTTGACCCGACTTCAAATAATGGAAACAACTGGAATAATACAGACGCACAAGATCCGATTTGAGTCAGCTTAATACTGCGACTTTGATTTGAGTCAGCTTTAATCTGCGACTTGGATTTGAGTCACCTTGATTTCGCCATTTAGATTTTAGTCAGACTTATTCTGTGAATAAAATTTGAATCAGTTTTATTCTGCTAGTAGGATTTGAGTCAGCTTTTTGTCCGTGACTCAGATCTAGGTCAGCTTTATTCTGCGACTAAAATTTGTGTCAGATTTA
Organism: Sepiola atlantica; assembly: GCA_963556195.1. Lineage (NCBI taxonomy): Eukaryota > Metazoa > Mollusca > Cephalopoda > Sepiida > Sepiolidae > Sepiola > Sepiola atlantica. Next base: position 226,072,002 of record OY744517.1, read on the forward strand.
TTCTGCAAACTGACTTTGAGTCAGCTTTAGTCTGCAATTTTGATTTGAGTCAATTCTATTCTGCTAGTTAGATTCGATTCAGCTTCATTCTGCAATTTGAATTTGAGTCAGCTTGATCGTGCGACTTTGATGTTAATCAGTTTTTTGTGCGACTTTTATTTGAGTCAGCTTTATTTTGTGACGTGGATTTGAGTCAGCTTTATTCTGTGACTTGAATTTACTTAGGTTTATTCTGCTAGTTAGAATACTGGTATATGTGTTAGTCGAGTAACTATTTATAGAAAGGTTCTCTAAAGGGGAAGTAATCATAAATAAGGTGAAGTAATTATTACAATAACGATTATGCATCTAAAATATCAGCTGACATTTTAACAAAAGAGACGCTATTTTTTAAAGGGACGTTATTTTCCTAAAACAGATCGTTTCATTAAAATCTGACTTTTATAATTGCGGTTCAACATAAGCCACAATAATTCTACATCTCTAATAACTACTAGCTAGTTCCGCGAAGATTATGAAATGTTGATATAAGTAACTGCCGCTAAGAAATGCCAAGATTGGATAGAAATAAACAATCAGAGACGATCGGTGAGAGTCGACAAATAGACTACAGAAGAATGAACAAATAGAAAAACAGTGCGAAAATTCATGAGTGAAGAGGATTAGCATACGTTATTGATAGTATCACTGTTCGCTAAATAAATCTTATTTTTAATTGAAGAATATAATAGAAGTTATCTGCTTGACAAGCAACATCTTATTGTCCTGTATGAGATTTAAAATGTGCAAACAAAAAAAGAATTAAAAAATTGATGTCACTTAATCTTCTAAGAACATACAATTACCTTTAGAGCCAATAAGCAGAGTGAGCGTATATGTGTGGTTTTCCTTCCCAGCCTGATCCACGAAAATTTCTCGAATAAAAGATGGCGGATTGGAGAAGCATCACCATCGTCAGCATTGCCGCCGCTGGCGTCGTTCAACTATGAATTTGTTTGCGGTTGAAGAGGCATGCGGTCAATTAATTGGCAGGTGACTTTTGTGAAACACTTTTAATTGATCTGGGATATTAAGTGTTCATGTAACATAAACATAACATCGATTGATATCCGACAAGCCCCCTAAAGAAAATAACCGACAACACCGACTATCAAATTGTATTAGCAATTAACCAACATCAATCCAACTTTTCGTCAGAAGATCGCTCCTTTGTATCCCACTTTTTCGAAAAGCGTTGACGAATTTGCAGAATCAAACGCCTAAGCCCACTGCTTTTTAAAAATGGCAGTTCAAGGTTCACTTGTGTCTCTGGATACTGTCTCTCTCTTGATAACGAGCATTGAGGTAGTCATACTATATATATAGTTTGTCATCTTTCGCACAGGTTGTCTAACACGACATTTCATTTTCATTACTAATTCTGTAACTTACCCCATATATATATATATATATATATATATATATATATATATATATATATATATATATATACATACATACATACATATATATATATATATATATATATATATATATATATATATTTATTTTTTGTTCATGTCCCTGTACAGAAAATTAGTATACACATTAGTACCGTCGTTTTCAACCTCAGAAGGACTAAACAATCCGGTTCAATGCAGCTGATGTTATCTCCTGTTACAGAAATGTGAAATCACGTGTCACATATGTTTGGACACGTGATTTCCTTTAGAGTGTTATTTATATTTGTTTAAAATTTGTGTTGTAAATATATATATATATATATATATATATATATATATATATATATATATATATATATATATATATATCTTGCATATGATACTAAACTATCCATGACAATATTTTTATTTCCAGTGCATGAAACCTTTTGTTGGGTGCAAGGCGAATCCAATGAATTGCTGTCCTGGTTATCATTGTTATAATTTATACGGTCAAGTGTGTCTCTGGACAATGTATCTCTCTTGATAACATGCATTGAGGTAATCATACCATATATATCGTTTGTCATCTTTCGCACAGTTTGTCTAACACGACATTTCATTTTCATGACTAATTCTGTAACTTAACCCATATATATATATATATATATATATATATATATATATATATATATATATATATATATATATCTTTATGTATTTATTTATTTATTTATTTATTTATTTCCATGTACAGAAAATTGGTACAACTTTAGTACCGTCAGTTTAAACCTCAGAAGGACTAAACAATCCGGCTTTTTGCAGCTGATGTTGTCACCTGTTACAGAAATGTGAATTCACGTGTCACCTATGTTTGGATACGTGATTTGCCTTAGAGTGTTATTTATATTTGTTTAAAATTTGTGTTATATATATATATATATATATATATACATATATATATATATAGATACATATATAGATATATAGTACATGTTTTGTATTTGTTTCTGTAGATGTACTATATATCTATATATGTATCTATATATATATATATATATATATATATATATATATAGATATATAGTACATATTTTGTATTAGTTTCTGTAGATGTACATCCGTTGATACTCAAGTGTTTATAAAAAGTGCTCAATAATAAGTAGAGTTGTTTATAAGTATACATTTTTATTTATACAAACATTATTGGTTACATATGTGCATACATGTTTCGGTTGCACTCTTCGCAGAAAAATGAACCTCATCAGACCAAGGATTCAGAGGAATGGCTCTGAATCCTTGGTCTGACGAGGTTGATTTTCTGCGAAGAGTGCAACCGAAACATGTATGCGCATATGTAACCAATAATGTTTGTATAAATAAAAAGGTATACTTATATATATATATATATGTATATATATATATATATATATATATATATATATATATATATATATTGCATACGATACTAAAATATGCATGACAATCTTTCTATTTCCAGTGCATAAAACCTTTTGTTGCGTGCGAGGCGAATCCAATGAATTGCTGTCCTGGTTATCAGTGTTATAATGTATACGCTAATGCATGCATGTCGGGATACGAAGATTGCATGTGTGCATCTCTATACACCTAAGAAGCCAACGATTGAGCGGCAAAATTGTCCAGTGCAATCGCTGCGAAACTTTTGAATTTTTGCTAAAATCAGAATCTTCCAGTTTGTTGCGCCCCAATATTGTTGTGCAAATTGTTTTTACTGATTAAACATACAATAAAAAACGTGTTCGCTGTTTTCATTTCAACTATTTTTCAGATGCATTCCGCATCTGAAAAACTTCTATAAAATATTTTACAGATACCTGTACACTATTTCGCGATGCTTTCAAATGTGGTATTTATTCTGCATTTTTACGGTGAGAAATTATAGTTTATTTGACCTTCACATGGAGACCTTGACTCTAATCTTAATCATGACTTTGACCCTAACGCTAATTCACCCTAACTTCACTCAGGTGTAGACAGAACTAACCAAGTAGATCAAAAACGTATGCGCACACTGCAAATGGCTGGCCGGCTGTTTATTTTTCTTCTATAAATTATATATTCTTTACATAACAATATGTACGTCAATTGCTTTAAAAGATATACGTGTTTTTACTTCTGACAAGGCGATGACGTTTTCGGTCGAGTTTATTTGTTCTTTCTGGACTGTGTTTTGGGGGGTCTACAGCCTAATGTCCACATCGCATTACCAATCGACACCCAACTTGGTTAAAATACCGGCCATGGTCAACTAAAATGTGATTTTAATTTTACGTACATCTTAATAGTAATAAAAAGTTAACAGTTTATTATTATTATTATTATTATTAACATATTATTATTATTATTATTATTAACATATTATTATTATTATTTTGTCATTAAGACCCGCTACAAATAAAGGTGTATATCTTATCTGAGTTTAACCTTGAACTTTCGGTCGATTACAGACGAAAGCCCTGCATTAGAATTTGGTTCATCCTATCGTTGGCAGGTCAAAGTATGCAGTCAAACTAAGTAGTTCGGTTCTAATTTTTGTTGTTGTTGTTTTAATTATTGTTCGTCTTCTTGTACTTCTTCATCTTCTTCCTATTATTATTATTAATATTATTGTTATTATTATTATTATTATTATTATTATTATTATTATTACTATTAATATTATTATTATTATTACTATTATTATTATTATTATTATTATCATTATTATTATTATTATTATTAGTATTATTATTATTATTATTATTATCATTATCATCATCATTATTATTATTATTATTATTATTATTATTACCATTTTTATTCTTATTTTATCATCATTATTATTAATATTACCATTTTTATTATTATTTTATTATTATTATGATTATTATGATTATCAATATTATAATTATTATTATTTACTTGCTAAACATTTCGCATTTAATCAAGAATCAGTAGATTAGCATCCGAGTAAAACCATCATCTCTTAATTAACTGATGTTACTTAAGATTTCGTCTGTTTACATCATCTCTTAACTATATGATTTCACTCTTTATTTCGACTGTTAACATCATCTCTTCATTATATCGTTAAACTTTATATTTCGACCGTAAACATCATCTCTTCATAATATCATTTCACTTCATATTTCGACTGTTTACATCATCTCTTCATTATATGATTACATTTGATATACTGACTGTTAACATCATCTCCTCATTATATCATTTCACTTCATATTTCGACTGTTAACATCATCTCTTCATTATATGATTTCACTTCATATTTCGACTGTTAACATCATCTCTTCATTATATCATTTTACTTTATATTTCGACTGTTAACCTCATTTCTTCATAATATCATTTAACTTTATATTTCGACTGTTAACCTCATCTCTTCATTATATAATTTCACTTCATATTTCGACTGTTAACATCATCTCTTTATTATATGATTTCACTTTATATTTCGACTGTTAACCTCATCTCTTCAATATATCATTTCACTTTATATTTCGACTGTTAACCTCATCTCTTCAATATATCATTTCACTTCATATTTCGACTGTTAACATCATCTCTTTATTATATGATTTCACTTCATATTTCGACTGTTAACATCATCTCTTCATTATATCATTTCACTTTATATTTCGACTGTTAACATAATCTCTTCATTATATGATTTCACTTTATATTCCGACTGTTAACCTCATCTCTTCATTATATAATTTCACTTCATATTTCGACTGTTAACATCATCTCTTTATTATATGATTTCACTTTATATTTCGACTGTTAACATAATCTCTTCATTATATGATTTCACTCTTTATTTCGACTGTTAACATCATCTCTTCATTATATCATTTAACTTTATATTTCGACTGTTAACATCATCTCTTCATTATATGATTTCACCTTATATTTTGACTGTTAACATATTCTCTTCATTATATGATTTCACTTCATATTTCGACTGTTAACATCATCACTTCATTATATAATTTCACTCATTATTTCGACTGTTAACATCATCTCTTAATTATATGACTTACCTCTTTCTTTCGACTGTTAACATCATCTCTTCATTATATCATATGACTTTATATTTCGACTGTTTACATTATTTCTTCATTATATGATTTAACTTTATATTTTGACTGTCAACATAATCTCTTAATTATATGATTTCCATCTTTATTTCGACTGTTAACATCATCTCTTCATTATATGATTTCACTTTATGTTTTGACTGTTAACATAATCTCTTCATTATATGATTACACTCTTTATTTCGACTGTTAACATCACCTCTTTATTATATGATTTCACTTCATATTTCGACTGTAAACATCATCTCTTCATTATATGATTTCACTTTATATTTTGACTGTTAACATCATCTCATCATTATATGATTTCACTCTTTATTTCGACTGTTAACATTATGGCTTCATTATATGATTTAACTTCATACTTCGACTGTTAACATCATCTCTTCATTATATGATTTCACTTAATATGTCGACTGTGAACATCATTACTTTATTATATGGTTTAACTTTATATTCCGACTGTTAACATCATCTCTTTATTATATGATTTCACTTTATATTTCGACTGTTTACATCATCTCATCATTATATGATTTCACTCTTTATTTCGACTGTTAACATCATCTCTTCATTATATGATTTCACTTTATATTCCGACTGTTAACATCATCTCTTTATTATATGATTTCACTTTATATTTCGTCTGTTTACATCATCTCATCATTATATGATTTCACTCTTTATTTCGACTGTTAACATCATCTCTTCATTATATGATTTCGCCTTATATTTCGACTGTTAACATCATCTCTATTATATGATTTCACTTTATATTCCGACTGTTAACATCATTTGTGCATTATACGATTTTACTTAAGATTTCGACTGTGAACATCATCTCTTTGTATTATATGATTTCACTTTATATTTCCACTGTTAACATCATCTCTTCATTGTATGATTTCAGTGAATATTTCGACTGTTAACATCATCTCTTCGTTATATGATTTGACTTTATATTTCGACAGTTAACATCATCTCTTTATTATATGGTTTCACTTTATATTTCGACTGTTAACATCATCTCTATAATATGATTTCACTCTGTATTTCGACTGTTTACATCATCTCTTCATTATATGATTTCACTTTATATTTCGACTGTTAACATCATCTCTATTATATGATTTCACTCTTTATTTCGACTGTTAACATCATTTCTTTATTATATGGTTTTACTTTATATTTCGACTGTTAACATCATCTCTATTATATGATTTCACTCTGTATTTCGACTGTTTACATCATCTCTTCATTATATTATTTCACTTTATATTTAGACTATTTACATTATCTCTATTATATGATTTCACTCTTTATTTCGACTGTTAACATCATCTCTATTATATGGTTTCACTTCATATTTCGACTGTTAACATCATCTCTATTATGTGATTTCACTCTTTATTTCGACTGTTAACATCATCTCTTCATTATATCATTTCACTTTATATTTCGACTGTTGACATCATTTCTTCATTATATCATTTCACTGTATATTCCGACTGTTAACATTATTTGTGCATTATATGATTTCACTTCATATTTCGACTGTGAACATCATCGCTTCATTATATGATTTCACTTCATATTTCGACTGTTAACATCATCTCTTCATTATATCATTTTACTTCATATTTCGACTGTTAACATCATCTCTTCATTATATCATTTTACTTCATATTTCGACTGTTAACATCATTTCTTCATTATATCATTTGACTTTATATTCCGACTGTTTACATTATTTGTGCATTATATTATTTCACTTTATATTTCCACTGTGAACATCATCTCTTGATTATATGATTTAACTTTATATTTTGACTGTTAACATCATCTCTTTATTATATTATTTCACTTTATATTTCGACTGTTAACATTATCTCTTCATTATATGGTTTCACTTTATATTTTGACTGTTAACATCATCTCTTCATTATATGATTTTACTTCATACTTCGACTGTTAACATCATCTCTTCATTATATGATTTCACTTTATATTTCGATTGTTAACATCATCTCTTCATTATATGATTTCACTTCATATTTCGACTGTTAACATCATCTCTTCATTATATGATTTCACTTTATATTTCGACTGTTAACATCATCTCTTCATTATATGATTCCACTTTATATTTCAACTGTTAACATCATCTCTTCATTATATCATTTCACTTTATATTTCGACTGTTAACATTATCTCTTCATTATATGATTTCACTTTATATTTTGACTGTTAACGTCATTTCTGCATTATATGATTTCACTCTTTATTTCGACTGTTAACATCATCTCTTCAATATATCATTTCACTTTATATTTCGACTGTTAACATCATCTCTTCATTATATGATTTAACTTTATATTCCGACTGTTAACATCATCTCTTCATCATATGATTTCACTTCATATTTCGACTGTTAACATCATCTCTTCATAATATGATTTCACTCTTTATTTCGACTGTTAACATCATCTCTTTATTATATGGTTTCACTTCATATTTCGACTGTTAACATCATCTCTATTATGTGATTTCACTCTTTATTTCTGAATCCTTGGTCTGACGAGGTTGACTTTCTGCGAAGAATGCAACCGAAACATGTATGGACATATGTAACCAATAATGTTTGTATAAATAAATAGGTATACGTATATATATATATATATAATTTTGCATCGATACTAAAATATCAATAACAATCTTTCTATTCCCAGTGCATAGTACCTTTTACTGAGTGCGAGGCGAATCCAATGAATTGCTGTCCTGGTTATCAGTGTTATAATGTATACGCTAATGCATGCATGTCGGGATACGAAGATTGCATGTGTGCATCTCGTTACACCTAAGAAGCCAACGATTGTGCGGAAACATTGTCCAGTGCAATCGCTGCGAAACATTTCAATTGTTGCTAACATTAGAAGGTTCCAGTTTGCTGCGCCCCAATATTGTTGGGCAAATTGTTTTTACTGATTAAACATACAATAAAAAAAAACATGTTCGCTGTTTTCATTTCAACTATTTTTCAGATGCGGAATAACTTCTATAAAATATTTTGCAGATAGCTGTACACTATTTCGCGATGCTTTCCAATGTGGTATTTATTCTGCATTTTTACGGTGGGAAATTATAGTTTAATTGACCTTTACATGGAGACCGTGACTCTAAATTTAATCATGACCTTGACCCTAACGCTAATTCCCCCTAACTTGACTCAAGTGTAGACAGATCTAACCAAGTAGATCACACTGCAAATGGCTGGCCGGATGTTTATTTTTCTTCTATAAATTATATATTCTTTACATAACAATATGTACGTCAATTGCTTTAAAAGATATACGTGCTTTAACCTCTGACAAGGCGATGACGTTTTCGGTCGAGTTTATTTGTTCTTTATGGACTGTGTTTTTGGGCGTCTACAGCCTAATGTCCACATCGCATTACCAATCGTCACCAAACTTGGTTAAAATACCGGCCATGGTCAACTAAAATGTGATTTTAATTTAGATAAACTACGTAAATCTTAATAGTAATAAAAAGTTAACAGTTTATTATCATTATTATTATTATTAATATTATTATTATTATTATTATTATTATAAACATATTCATTCTGTTATCATTAAGACCCGCTACAAATAAAGGTGTATATCTTATCTGAGTTTTACCTTGAACTTTCGGCCGATTACAGAATTAAGCCCTGCATTAGAATTTGGTTCATCCTATGATTGTCAGGTAAAAGTATGCAGTCAGACGAAGTAGTTCGGTTAAAATTGTTGTTGTTATCATTATTATTATCATTATTATTATTACCATTTTTATTATTATTTTATTATTATTATGATTATTATGATTATAATCATTATAATTATTATGATTTACTTGCTAAACGTTTCGCATTTAATAAAGAATCAGTAGATTAGCATCCGAGTTAAACCATCATCGCTTAATTAAATGATGTTACTTAAGATTTACATCATCTCTTTATTATATCATTTCACTTTATATTTCGACTGTTAACATCATCTCTTCATTATATCATTTCACTTTATATTTCGACTGTTAACATCATCTCTTCATCATATCATTTCACTTTATATTTCGACTGTTAACATCATCTCTTCATTATATCATTCACTTTATATTTCGACTGTTAACATCATCTCTTCATCATATCATTTCACTTTATATTTCGACTGTTAACATCATCTCTTCATTATATGATGTCACTTTATATTTCGACTGTTAACATCATCTCTTCATTATATGATGTCACTTTATATTTCGACTGTTAACATCATCTCTTCATATTCTGATTTCACTTTATATTTCGACTGTTAACATCATCTCTTCATTATATAATTTCACTTTATATTTCGACTGTTAACATCATCTCTTCATTATATGATGTCACTTTATATTTCGACTGTTAACATCATCTCTTCATCATATCATTTCACTTTATATTTCGACTGTTAACATCATCTCTTCATTATATGATGTCACTTTATATTTCGACTGTTAACATCATCTCTTCATTATATGATGTCACTTTATATTTCGACTGTTCGCATCATCTCGGCATTAAATGATTTGACTTAAGATCTCTGGTGTGAACATCATCTCTGAATTATATGATTTTACTTTATATTTCGACTGATTACATCATCTGTGCATGATATGATATGACTTAAGATTTCTATTGTTAACATCATCTCTGAATTATATGATTTTACTTAAGATTTATACTGTTAACCTCATCTCTGAAATATATGATTTTACTTCAGATTCTAGCTAATTTTATCATCCCTAAAAAAACGAGATACTACGAGCAGACTGATGTTGAGTCAATCAGAGAACACATCAGTGACGCTATATGGAAGGAACCCTTCTCACTCCCTGCCGACCACTGTGCAAATGAATTAACTGAATTACAACTGCATTACAATCCCCAAATACATGTATCTGCGCATTCAAGTCAATTAAGAGTGCCCTATCTATGCTTTCAGAGACAGAGATTAGCAGAGTACAGTCCTGGATCGACGGGAGCGGTATAAGAAATATAAGTAACTGACGCTGTGATGTAAAATAATTCTGAAGCACATGTTGTCGTGGTCATCTGATTCTAACCTATGTTCTCTAGTCAGAGGGAGGCTGTTCCAAACATACACTCCTAGCCGGTGCATATGTTTGTCTGAGTATTTATGATAGAGTAGGGGTTGGGCAGTCATGTCCAAGTGGTGACAGGAGAGTGAGGATTGAAGGTTTGTTTCACTTAGAGCTAGGATATCCGTGGAGTTTGAGAGGAGAAAGGATTCCCCGGGTATTTGTGAATGCGAGCCTCAAGGGTGGAGGCGAAAGTGTTTTTGTTTTGTGTCTGGTTTAGGTTTGCTTTTATTTTTTTGTAATGACGTGTTTGTTTTGATTATAGAGAGGGTTTGCCAAGGTGGGTACTTGTTTGGTACCAATAAGCTAACACAACCAGTCCATTAGTAACCACCTGGTCCATGGAGGTTGTAGCCTCAGAAAAGCCCACTGGAGATAATTGCAGGGTCCCTTTCCATACGAACATGGAACATACAACTACCCACGGTATTATGCAACTGATGATAGAGCAGCCTTTCTTGCCGCTACCCAAGAGGTTGGGTTCCTTGCTCTCAGTCGGAAACAGCAGTCAAACAAGCTGTCTAACCTGTAGCCCCAACCTGTCAGAGAGAAAGAGAACGGCGTTCATTGTCCTAGTAAGGAAACAAGGCTATAGACTGAGTGTTTAGAGGTGTCCCAGCGCTGTTACCTCTGCGCCTGACCAATAAACAAAGGAGTGCAACGGCCGGCGATAGGCAGTACCTATCTACTTCTTTAGCAATTGTAGGTTTGCAAACCGGATATTTTGTTCGAAATTCCAACTCTAGGAAGGGTGTCGATCAGGACAAAGGAGGCCTCTCACCCCAACTGTTTACTGCCACGGAGTAAGTAGCTGGTAGCAAGGTTTTATTGTCAGAGATTTCCTTTTCTTAGATGGATAGCCTTACAAGGTTTTACGGGTCCAACGCTCCGAGGGTGGTAAAAATAGCCTGCGCCCGTGTACTTGTTGGGTATTTTCTATCCCCCACAGGTAAAAAAAAAACAGACTTCGATATGTATATATATATATATATATATATATATATATATATATATATATATATATATATATATATATATATATATGTGTACATATGTAGATAAGTTATTTGTATACTAAAAAGGAAACAGAAAATTGAAGATATGTTTCCCTCCTGCAAGTAAGTATAGATATGAGAAATAAGAAAGAGAGGCAAAACTACAGGCCAGCGTGGGATTTCAAGAATCTCTTCAGTGGGAAATCAATAGACAGGCAATAAGACAGTATATATCAATAATTAAACACATTTAAAACACAGAATTGTGTACATTCATATATGCCACATTGAAATAAGGAGATAATGGTGAGTACTAGAATAATAACAAAAATAAAATAAAGAATAAAGAATAAAATAGGAAAAAAGAAAGTGCTTATCTTTCCAGCAGATTAAAATTATCTGTCGGCCGTTTTGTCTCAAATGACTACCAAAAATAGGATAGTCACGTTTTGGGGAAGACATTTGGCGGGGGTATCTTCTTTTCAAGCAGTTAGGAAGACATTTTGCTTTTTTTTCGCCATCATAGTAAGAACGTCATTTCTCTATTTTTTTTTCATTCATTGTTCAAATATCATTGACCGGGTACTTAAGGATTCTTTCGATTATATGTTGTAAAATAGTTAAAGAAATCATTACGAATACCTGTCTCGTCTATTAGTATTGATACGTGAGAAAGAACAAGATTAATTAAATAATTAGTCAGCCAGCATGGGATTTCAAAAATTTCTCCAGTGGGAAATCAACAGACAGGAATTTTATAAATTCATTTTAAATGTAATTCTCAACGAATTGTTTCATTCATTTCAGTGGTATATGTCAATCAGATACTGCTCAACACCCGAGATAGAGCTGCTGTGTCCAAACGCAGGATTGCCATAAATAAATAAATTCAATGTTCTTTGTTATGGTGTATACAAGAAAATTTCCCTGGACAGCTATTCGCTTTGTTGTATTAATACAATGTTTCAGTTTGCATACTCAATGGTATTACAGTTTTTTTTGGTGAAATACAGACTAATCAGTCACCTATGTGTCATGAGTAAGTTGTTTGAATCTCTGATTGACATCTATCAAGAGACCATCTATGGCATCTCTTCCCAGAGCATTAACGGTCGAAATCTTTCTTATTATTTCCCTTCCGATCCGGGGCATGTGCAATTGTGAAAAAATGGCTGGTTACTTTTAATATATCTAAAATAAAGCTTCTTTTCTTTCCTCGCGTTGCTCCAGTTAAAATGTATAGCGTCTCTGTTAAATAGGCCTTCTCTTTTGATAAGCTTCTAGGGCTGACCTTGACTGCAGCCCAGAAGTGTAGACTAACATCAGATCTGTTACACAGATCGTTGTAAAAATTGTTGGATCTTTTTACCGCTCTAGAACGTATCTGACTCGTGACGCCATCCTTTACCTGTATAAAAGCTAGATATGTCCACAGATAGAGTACTGTTTCAACAATTGGGCAGGTGTCGCTAAGAGTACTATCTCCTGCCTTGGCAAAGTACAAAATCGGCTTCAGAATCTAGTTGGGATCGCCTCTACTCGTCTCTACAGCCTTTTTTTCACAAACGAAGTGTTGCTAGTCTTTCTCTGCTTTATCCTAATTGTCTTTGTTTGTGCTCGCTTGAACTTTTATATCTGGTTCCTTACTGTTAAAACATTGACAACTATAATCGTCTGTCCACAGAAACTGTGTGAAATGTTCCTTTCTTCGTCTGTGTATCGGGAGCTAAGCGGAACTTTTAATGAGCAGAATTGTTTTCAATTACTGACTCGCCGTGGAATACAATACGATATGACTGCTTCCCAACTGACTACAGCTTAGTAGTTTAATGGTAATGAATGTGGATGGCTCAACTTTTTAACTCACAGCTATCTACATTAATTTCATTCCCTGCCACCGATTTCTCTCAGCCCGGACCTCGGTCCTGCGCCCCCAGTACTGCCTACTACTTCTTAAACCCATCATCTAAACCCAATATGTTCATGTAGTTGCATGACATTTTTCTTAAAATTATAATCCAAAGGAAGTCTTACAAATAAATAAGAAACGTTGATGAATAAATATAACAAAACATCTTTTGTATGTTCCTGTTTAATTTCCCATTACGTCGGATGACCCCCATATTTCCTTTCTCATATATATATATATGCATCCAACAAAATGTGTATATATATATATGTATATATATTGTTGGCAACATTTCCTAAATGTACGTGCTTACATTATAGCAGCCAATAAACATTACAAAGATACGAACATTTTCTTCCTCACATACGATTTAAATTAGCATCCGTCGATTTTTTAACTATATTTTTCCATGATGAATAAGATTCCTTTACTTGACTCGAGACAGTTACAAAAACACAGATCGACGTCGCTAAAAATCCTACCGATAATTTGACATATTTGGGTTCTCTCATAATTACGTGACTAAAATAGTAATTAATCAACACCTTAATTTGTGCAATTGTAATAAAGATTGATATCAGTTTTTTTTAATTATTACATAATATACATTTATATTATGTCCCAAAACTAACATGTACATTCGTCACACATGGTCCAATTTAAGTCACATTTCACTTCCTACGAAGTAAGAGTTAGACACTACGTAAATGCTTACCGTTGTCGAAACCAACATAAATAAACATTGACGCATTCTACAAGGAGTTGCTTTCAATGACGGACGAGAGAATAGATAACAGCCCGAAACAAGTAATCATTTCCATAACCGGTCAGTTAAGGAGGTATCCTTCTACACTGTGGCAATTTCTATTTTTCTTATTAGTTTTTTTTTTAATTATTACATAATATACATTTATCTTATGTGCCTGAACTAAGATGTATATTCGTTACACATGGTCTACTTTCAGTCTAATTTGACTACACACGGGTGCAGAGTTAGACACAACCTAACTTCTAACTGTTGTCGAAAATTCACCAACATAAATAAACATTGACGCATTCGGCAAGGATTTGCTTTCAATGACGGACGAGAGAATAGATAGCAGCCCGGCACGAAACAAGTAATATTTTCCATTATCGGTCAGTGAAAGAAAATATTCTTCTACACTGTAGCAGTTTCTATTTTTTAAACTCAGAAGAGTTAGTAAATATAGTCCGATGTTACCTATCTGCGTTCTCACGGATGTTAACAACTTTCTTTGTAATATTTTCTTTTTCTTTCGGGCAATACCTGGCGCCGGGACCAGCTACTGATATATATATATATATATATATATATATATATATATATATATATATATATATATATATGTATATATATATATATATATATATATATATATATATATATATATATATAATTATTTCCACAATCAGACAACGCCGCAGCCCACAACCTATGAAAAGAAACAAACCGGAAGTCCTAGACTCGAGTTTCGCCCTCCTTTGGGCTCATCAGTAGAACACATCCGAACTCAGGATTCGAAACCCGAGTCACTTGCATGGTAAGCGAGTACTCTGCCACTGAGCTACCTCGCCACATACAAGAATGTCTATTAATTTACACAGATTAAGTGAACCGCGGCGATGACCGACTGTGGAATATACCTACTCTTTTCAACAAGGGGTGTAGTCATCCATTAGAAAAAACACTTTGCTGTAAAAACTCAATACTTTAATTTTTTGCCCTCTTTTTTAACAAATAACTCGAAAGTCTTTATTCTTCAAAAATTTAAATAATTAAGATTGTCGACAATTACCAAAGTTTTTGTTGCTGATGTTTGCATTCAACTGACGTTTGGATTTATTTTCGCGTTTTGAGTCGATTCAAATATCTCTAAAGGAAAAATGTAGGACTAAATACATTCAAATACATTGATCCCCGTTAGTGTAACGTAGATTTCGAATCCTTGCTTCCAGTGTATGTGACACAGGTTTGGATGATGTTCGAATAAATTCTCAACGTTTGCGTTGTGAGATGTAGTTCTCGAATCATTGCCCTCACTATTGTGGCAATGTAAATCTAGAAATCCACGGCAGTGTTGTGGATTTGCAGGCCAGTAATAATAAAGACAAATATAATGGTATAATTAACACAACTGTATTAAAAGAAGTGTGTCGCAGGAGTATAAGTCCTGAACCTGGGAAAATAACTGCTACAATTCCCTGTCCAATGACGCTTAGATGTTACTGTATTTATTGCCTCTGGGTAAGTCCATTAATTCATTAATAGGTAGATAAACTTACCCATAACAGTTTCTCAGCGTAAAAATTGTTTTCAGCTGAATATGCTTTTAATAAACCAGACATGTTGCGACCGTAAGCAAACTTTTCAAGGTTAATTGAACAGGTTTTCAGTTGTATTAATTGTAAAGGCTAACGACTTGGTCTATATTGTAATATAGACCAAGTCGTCAGACACCACAATTAATAGAAGTGAAGTTGTCGCCAAAAGTGAGACTTTTACTTTCTGTTACCTTGACATTTACTTTTAACCTAAATTTCACGAAATTAAATCAGTTCTAAGTTAGACGATGACGAATACTTTGATTAAATAAAAATAGCGATGTTATATGTTGTCAAATGGTAAGTTCATACCTCTTTGTAACGGAAGTATTAATGTAGGCTAACCTGTATCCGTATACGAAGACAATTGAATGATGTGACAAATTCGACCGAAAACATTACCTTCTTGGATGAGGTAACAAAATGCATGCGATTGACTCATTCCCACGTAAATGATTCTGGCTTGTCTGTTTTACAGAATATCAAGCTATTTCATCCTATTTATTACGAAACAAAATCAGTATAGTTACGTTTACATGGGTCAAATGGTGGGTTCATCCCGTTGCCCAACGAATGTAGGAATGAAGACAAACCCTGAATCTCAAGACATCTGAATTCCAATCTATCGCTTTTTACTAAATATTGGCATCAGACGTTTTCTAATGAAGTACAAAAACATAACTTTTAGAATTTCTGTTATATGTGTCATCTCTTCTTCCTTTATCTTCCAGCTCTGAACTGTTCCGTGTGGCTGCTAGTTTTTACTTTCATTTTACTGGAGAATGTGTTCGCTCCACAGATGATGCACGGAATGCCTCTTGACCTCAACGGAGAAAGCGAGAGAAATCTAATCAGGACCAAGAGATCGGTAACAATTGCAATAATATAGATTTTAGTATCGATTATATTACAGCAATTATTCTATCGTTTGCAGATTCACTCAGTCTTTCATCATATTTGTAGATCTATTAATCGTGTACACCATGCGTGAAAAATGAGGCAAACATGATGCTTCGCCAGTGTTCGCATTCACTATTTATCTAGACATATTGCTAACGTATTAATACACAATTATTAGATTACGTGAGTAATTTATTTTCCATATAAAATGTATTATTATTCTCATTTTCCATGATCTTGAAAAATCATGTTTCATCTGGGTTTGGGATGACTAGAAAAAGGCACAAGTTTAACATTGTTAACTTTTTCGTGTAGCGGGTGAAAGCAAATTTATTTTGTCATTTTCTATTTTACTCCCACCCTCACTTAATATACGTCCGATATCCTATCCCTATGATCTTAATTAAGGAAAGACGTGCATTAGTAAAACACCATCGGATTTTTTTTGAATTGTACAACATCTTGATCAGTTCTACTGTTGTCAATAGTTTACTCAGTTGTTTCTAGAATCAGGTTCTTTATTTTTGGCTAGGAGTTAAGTGTAGTATCTGTTCTGCTGGTGCACGTAATCGTTTTGGTCCTCGCTCAGTGAAGAAAATATAATTCTCGACTTACACAATTTTTATTTTTATTCCAATTTAGACAGCCTTTTATTTTAAGAAGTACATTCTCCCCACACAAAACACCTCCCTTGTGTCTAACTTTTCCCTCGAGGGCTGAAAAGGTAGGATTATACTATGGGACGTGGCACGACATGGTCGCCATTCAGTTTTTGTATCTACTTCATCACAGCAAGCTGTCGTCCGTTCTTAATAAAGTCTTTCTTGTAAAATTAATAATTGACATCATTTTTCAATCAATCATCACCATCAACGCGATTTGAATGATTACATCTTACGTTGTTATTACAAAACCTTCACGATGATTTTTTATTGTTAGGAATCACATATGTTTCTTATTCTTATTAACCTTTATAACGAACTACCAAGGCTATCCGATGTTGCCCAGGGCCATTCAATTAATAGACTTTGATAAAAAGTATTTGTAACATATTTTTATAAAAACTTCTATCTCTCTACGTCTCTTCATCTTTCTCTCTACCTTTCGAATATTCGAGATTATTGAGCCCTTTGCCATGAGGTATGCAGCGTAGTTGATGTAATACTGTCATATTTATATTATAGTTTTTGGGAAACGCTGAGTACCTTTTCTTCTATACAACATTATAAAAATACACAATGAAGTTCTTTCCCCCACTTTACGCGGTGTATATACACACATGCTCTATCAAAGGTATAAAGAACTGTTGTGATCAGAGATACCATTTAAAATATAATCATGAGCAACGCAACGTTCAAACACAATTGTTCTATGTAGTATATTGAGAACCGTTTGATTAATATATAATACTTACAAATTGTAATATTGTATTAGTAATGTTATTGCTCCCATACAACGTCGTATACCTTTTCATGTATACAACACTTTAACAGAACACAGTGGGAATACACTTGTATATACACTTGTTTTATATAGTTCTTTTTTAGCAGTTTGCCATTAGATGCACAACTTAAATAATGTATCATTTAAAATATAATCATGAGCAACGCAACGTTCAAACACAATTGTTCTATGTAGGATATTGAGAACCGTTTGATTAATATCTACTACTTTCAAATTGTAATACTGTATTAGTAATGCTCTTGCTCCCATACAACGTCGTATACTTTTTCATGTATACAACACTTTAACAGAACACAGTGGGAATACACTTGTATATACACTTGTTTTATATAGTTCTTTTTAGCAGTTTGCTATTAGATATACAACTTACGAAATTAAATAATGTATCATTACTCTAGTTTCTGCCGAGCAATGTCGAGTACATTTTCTTGTATACAACATAAAAAAGAACATTGCATTTATTTATTTATTCCAATGTAGAGTTCGGACACAACAGCTCTATCTCGGATATTGACCAGTTTCTGATTAACATATACCACTGAAATGAATTAAACAATTCGTTTAGAATTGAATTAAAAATGTATTTTTGGAATTAATGAAAAACGAATAAAAAATATTATAATAAAATGAATGAGAAATGAAATAAAAAATGAATAAAAATGAACAAAATAATGAAAGAAAAACATGAATGAAAAATGAATAAATAATGAATTAAGAAAATCATTGTTAAAAAAGAAAGAAATAAAATAAATAAAAATAATAAGTGAATAGTATGTCGTTTCCCAGCGGATATCCTATGTAGTTTCTCACTTTGTGACGTTGGCATATGCACGCACATAATTAAAACTTTCATATGTATCCTAGATACTTGACAGGTGCCTTCCATTGAATACACTTTTAATAATAAGCGTGTATCTTATGTGGTTTCGCACTTTCTATCTAATGTTGTGCTCACCTTAAGAAGGTGATACACGCACAGTGTGAATTACGACTTTAAATATTTAATAGATCATGGGCGGCTGCTTATATATATATATATATATATATATATATATATATATATATATATATATATATATATGAAAACTGAAAATAAAAATTGTAAAGATACAATAATTATTAGAACATCAAACGTTCAGAGCAAATGGATTACGGATATGCAGCTCGTTGCTCTGACCGTTTAGTGTTCTAATAAATAGTGTATCTTTATAATTATTTATTCTCATATTTCTATCTCTACAATTGATTGCTCTATTCAATATATTGAGCTTCATATTATCCCGATAGATTAATATTAAACGATAATTCAATTAGTTTTTAATTTAATTCAATATTTAAATATTATATATATATATATGTATATATATATTTATACATCTAATATATATATATATATATATATATATATATATATATATATATATATAGAGAGAGAGAGAGAGAGAGAGAGTATATATTTCATAATAAGCTAGTGTCTTACGTAGTTTTTGAGCGAGTATCTTTTGTAGTTTCTGAATTTACCATATGTAATAGTGTAATCTTACTTATATTTTACCGGACACCATCGAATTGCTTGTCAACAATACAACACTATAACAAAGTGGTGTAATTTCACCCGAGTTTCTCGTCCACTATACGACACTAAAACAAAACACAGTGGAGTAATTTTACTTAAAAACGCAGCGTTATATCTGATATTAGATACTTGGAATTAAGTTATAGCATTTCCGAAATGTAGTACTTGAATTACTATTTTACTGCTCCCGAACAACATCACTTTTTTAGTCTAGTATACAAATCGATAGCAAAACACTTTAAACATAGTGGACAAATTGTTGCCAGGCAAAGCAACTTTCAAACAAACTTGCTCTATTAAGTATATTGAGCACTTTGTATGAACTTATAAAACTAAACAAATGTATAATGCTATAAATCTATGCATTTCTCTCTCTTTTACTCTTACCTCTCATCCATTGTCTTTTCTCCTCCGCAATACTTTTTTCTCGTTCTTGTTTTAGTGTACTGAAATTAATAATACTTTAAGGAATTAAACTGAACCTTTATTTAAAAACATTATTACTGCCGGCCAACACCGAGTTTCTGTTGTCCACGTACTTTAAACTATAATGCAATTTAAAAATGTTTTAATCTATTCCTACGCAATGTCGAATTTCTTATCACTCATACCCTTAATAATTAGATGCAAACTAAATGTGTTGTAATGTATTCCCGGGCAATGTACAGTTTATTCTTTTCCCCTTCTCCATCAAACATATACCACATAAGAAATGTAATACTGTATTATTATACACACTTGCTCTATATAGGGTATTGCGTACCTACAGATACACCACTTACCAAGTCTAACAGTGTATTATTATACACACCGGCTCTATAAAGAATATTGTTTTTTTCTAAAGTCAGAGTTCGTGTTTTCTTCTCAGACCCCGTGGAGGCCCACACCAACTGCTGACAGGGTACAGTAATGGATTCTTCAGAAACTTTAGATCGATGCAACAACTGGTGAGGAAGTATATTGAAGGTTTTTTTAACCTTACAAAATGAAATACAATTTTTTTTAATTGCTATTCTGGCATTGCGTTAATTTTTAACAAGACGAAGATACATGATATTTTCTTTGTTCTCCCCAAAAAATTCCTACCGCCGAATGAAAACATTTAAACGTAACATTTTTGTGTTGACTAAATTCTACAGTTACGTGAAAAGCTTACTTATAAAAAAATGATTTGTGGTCGAAGAAAAAAACAGTTATACTCTTTCTTTTTAACAAGAAAGATTTCGTTCATTCTAACACCGTATTCGATTAATACACATTTTAAACATTGAATAATTCAAACCAACTCTGACATAACTCGTAACATTCAAAATACAACCACAACTAGAACAAATAAAAAAACGAAGAAAAACCACTAAACAATTAAGAGAGATTTCAAAAGCTTCTACTGGAACAAAATCTGACAAAAAACTACTAGAACATAACGACTTCGTAAACAATATAAAACGAAGCCGAAGAAAAACGAAGAAAGATTTTTGAAAAAAAAACAGAAATCGATTCGAAAGACTATGTATTAATGCAATCAATATCGCATAAGAGTCAAACATCTGAGAACGAATATGATTTTCTCAAAATGCCGTTTGGAGTGCAATTGACCATTTCAAATATAATAGATGAGGATACACATTTAATTCATATTCCGAAAGTATGCAAATATATAGAAACTAGATTGTGCAAATTCGGCAGACTCTAAAAAATGTTCGCACGCTGCTCGAAAACAAGGGATCACCGAATACCAAATCCGTATACTTTATTTTATCCCGAAAAAACAAGCAACATGCCGTTCCTGAAACTGTTCATCTTTAACAGAATTATTAAGTGTTAAGACTGATCTGTAACACCAAGGGAGGAAGTGTTTAATTTAGTCAAAAATATTGGCTTGGACACCGCAACGTCTGTGTCAATCGTTAATAAACATTGTGCAATTTAAAATTAGTTGAACTAAGCGCAGAAAAATTTAAATGTGTAATGTTCCTGCAAAGACAAGTATTAGATAAACACGCATACATCAGACGTAAGTTTCTAAACAAATTAGAAACTTAGCTAAATTTTACATTACGGAAATAGTTGAAGACTGTAAGTGTTCAAAAAGATTCTTAAGATATTGAAGAGTCGAGCATTTTGCACATAAGAAAGATACATAAGAAATCATAATTCAACTTTTCTTTCAAAAACAATTACAAAACAAAAAGAGGGATAATGTACCGTCTAGTCCTGTTTCCGTATAGGATACATCAAGTAGGTAATGGAATGACCATACTGTTTTAAAATCTAACGTGTAATAATGTCGGACGCCAGACTTCACATTGCAAAACGAATAGAGGAAATAAAACCCGGGTTAAATCTACAAAAACGAATGAACAGGAACATGTAAAAATAGGCACAGGTGAAAATCCGGAATAAAAATGTAAAATTATAATGAGATTCTTATTCAGTCGTGTCGATTATTCATATGCATACATGGAAAAGATTGGATAAACAATCCATGCTAAGAACCAACACACGGCTAGCACGGTCACTAGTCAAAACTTTAATTGGTTTGTCAAGGATATTCATCAAATGATAACCCACTTACGAAATGTGATACTGTAGTATTCCTATTACTTTCTCCGAGCAACGCCGACTACTTTTTCTTGTATACAACAATATAACAAAAGACAGTAAGTTTCTTTCTCCAAGGCAATGCAGCGATTAAACACGGCTGTTCTATGTAAGATATTGGGCCTTTTTACATTACTACCACTTACTAAATGTGATATTGTATTATAATTTCTTAGTTTCCGTGCAACATCGAGTTTCTTGTCCAGTATTGCACACTAACAAAACACAGTGCAGTTGTTGCTACCAATTTCAGGCGAGACAACGTCAATTAAGTATTTGCGAGTTTTCTAGTTTAATTTTTACTTTTAGCTGGGCATACATCCTTACATAAACTGACATACAGACCCCTGAATTAAATATAAACAATTGTAGGGCGCCCCGGCGTCACAGGGTTATATAAACAAAATAGATGTTCGAAAGTGTGTGTAATAACTAATTATAATATAACGAACACTTTCTGTGTCTGTCGTGGAGAATGTTTGTAAATGGGAAAGGGGGCGGTAATTACAATTTTATTAATTTCAGAGTCAGATACATGACAAATACATGACAAATACATTAGGCCACATATTTACGGCTATCTAAACAATACATATTTTCGGCGGCAAGGCCGCGATTCGAACACGCAACCTTAATGTCAACTGCCCAACACTCTAGCGTATGAGCAAATTAGACAAGTTTTATTACCATTTTGATTAAAATACTAAAACAAATGTTTTTTTGTTTCACTTCTTTCAGTTAGCAATGATTGATCGTATAATAACTTGTTCTTTGATATACATTCGATTCTGAGTTTGCGCTACATTTTTTTAAAGGGGGGCTTTCCCTCCCGCCAATTTTTTAATTTTTTTAAACAAAAAATATTCGGAGACAATATTTTTTTAACTGAAAATATCTCGCCACCCACGAACGTCGCTGCCTATGTCTGTATGTATGTAGTTATGTATGTATGTATGTATGTATGTAACGCTTCTCCTCCGAGAGTACCAAACAAACAACCACACATGTTACATCATTCGAACCAGCCAGCCTCCGGACGTGTATTGTCTCAGAATCAGAAAAACTTGAGCCTTTCGGAGGAGACGGAGCAGTTTTCTCCAATGCAGGTGTATTTTTCCTCCATTTTCCAACGTTATCGTGTATTATTTGACAAGCAACCAATGATATTATGTATGGTTTGAAAAATAATGCAAATCACGATAAAGTGGAAATAACATAAGTGGAAGGGAGTGCCGGGAGGGAAGTCACACACACTACAACCGCTTTTTTCCTTTCTTTCTTTTTTCCTCTAACTCCCACACTTTCTTAATTAATAGACGCTAATACTCCTTCCCCCTCCCTTTCTCCCTATGCACGTTCTCCTATCATGATGTCATCTTTCCAGGCATTACCCCCTCCTTCTTTAAGATATGTATAGCTAGTGTAGTATCCATTCGGTTTTCATGATACCCTCCTCCCAGATATTACCTTATCCTTATTTAAGAGGTGTGGAGGCAGTGTAGTATCTGTTCTGTTGTCAGGAGACCTCCCTCCCAGGTATTACCGCTACTTATTTGAGTGGTGTGAAGGTAGTTTTGTATCCGTTCTGTTGTCATGATACAATCCTTTCAAGCGTTACCTCCGCCTTTTGTAGAGGTGTGGAGGTAGTGTAGTATATGTTCTGTTGTCATGGTACCCTCCCCCCAGGTATTACCTTCTCTTTATTTCAGAGGTGTGGAGGTAGTGTAGTATCTGTTCTGTTGTCATGAGACTGTCCTCCCAGGTATTACCGCTATTTTTTATAGTGGTGTGAAGGTAGTTTCGTATCTGTTTTGTTGTCATGATACAATCCTTTCAGGCGATACCTCCGCCGTTTTTAGAGCTGTGGAGGTAGTGTAGTATCTGTTCTGTTGTCATGGTACCCTCCCCCAGGTATTACCTCCTCCTTAAGAAATATTATGCTTCGTCATTCTCTGCACCAATATTTAGATTCTTACAAAAATACCGTCTCAATCAGTAAAGGTAAAGGATGAAATACTTATGATCCGCCATTTTTTTCACTAGTATAAATATCTATATAAAAACGTCTCTTTCAGTAAAGTAAACAGAAGAAATAATGTACTGCGCCATTGTTTTCACCAATGAAGATATAATGTAAACTGTCGAAATACCAGTCGAAATCTCAAGTCAAATCATATAATGAAGAGATTTTATAACCAGTCGAAATATAAAGATAAAATATATAATGCCAAAATTATGTAAACAGTCGAAACGTTAAGTCAAATCATATAATGCAGAGATGACTTAAAACGTCGACATCCTGATTCAAATTATATAATGCAGAAATGATATAACTAGTCGAAATTATAAGAACTATTATATAATTAAGAGATAATGTAAATTGTCGAAATATTAAGTAAAATAATATAATGCAAATATTATATAATCGGTTTAACCCTTAAGTAAAATTATAAAATGCACAGATTATAAAAACAATCGAAATCTTGATTAAAATATAAAAGTAAAAGATGATGTAAATAGTCAAAGAATTAAGTAAAATTATATAATGCACAAGTTATGAAAACAATCGAAATATTGATTAAAATATAAAATGCAGAATTGTTGTAAATAGTATAAAGAATTAAGTAAAATTATGTAATGCGTGGCGGGTCTAAACAGTCTAAATCATAAGTTCAATCATATCATTCAGATATGATGTGAATTATTGAAATTTTAAGAAAATGATATAATGCTAAATGTATTTAAGCAATAAAAATTATGTGCACATTTATATAATGCAGAGATTATAAAAACAGTCAAACGTTTAACTTACATAATATGATGCAGATGTTTTAAAATCATTCGAATCTTTACGAAAAATAATACAAAACAGAGATGATGAAAAAAGGCGAAATGTTAAGTATAATCATAAAAAGGTGAATTAATGTAAACATATTTCATTTTTTGTTAAATCATACAAAGCAGAAATGATGAAAAAAGTCAAAATCGTAAGTGAAATCATATAAAGAAGATATAATATAAACATATTTCATTTTAAGTCAAATTATATAATGTAGAGATGATGTGAACTTTCGGAATCTTAAGTACAGAATATGATGCAGAGATTATATGATACTTATAAGTAAAAGTAAATAATGCGCCCTTTTTGAAAACATTCGAAATCTTAAAAAATAATATGAATAGAAGATGTAAATAGCCAAATAATTTAGTAAAATTATGTAATACGGGGATGGCCTAAAAAACCTAACTCTAATTAAAATCATATAATTAAGATATGATGTGAATTGTTCAAATCTTTAGTTAAATCAAATAATTAAGATGTGATGTGACTTGTTGAAATATAAAGTTATAGCATATAATACAGATATGATGTGAATAGTTTAAACGTTAAGTAAAATTATATGATGCCGAGACCATGAAAACAATCGAAATCTTTGGAAAAATTATATCATGATGAAATGATGAAAACAGTCGAAATTATTAGTATGATGATAAAATGATGAAAACAGTCGAAATCTTTAGTAAAAATATATGATGATGAAATGATGAAGAATGTCGAAGTTTTACGTAAAATTATATAATGATGAAATGATGAAAACAGTCGAAATCTTTATTAAATTATATCATGATGAAATGAGGAAAGAAGTCAAAATCTAAAGTAAAATAATATAATGATGAAATGATGTAAACATTCGAAATCTTAAGAAAAATTATATAATGATGAAATGATGAAAACAGTCGAAATCTTAAGTATAATTATATAATGATGAAATGATGTAAACAGTCGAAATCTTAAGTAAAATGATGTAATGATGAAATGATGTAAACAGTACACATCTTAAGTAAAATAATATAATGATGAAATGATGAAAACAGTCGAAATCTTAAGTAAAATGATATAATGATGAAATGATGAAAACAGTCGAAATCTTAAGTAAAATTATATAATTATGAAATGATGAAAACAGTCGAAATCTTAAGTAAAATGATATAATGATGAAATTATGTAAACAGTCGAAATATTAAGTAAAATTATATAATGATGAAATGATGAAAACAGTCGAAATCTTAAGTAAAATGATACAATGATGAAATGATGTAAACAGTCGAAATCTTGAGTAAAATTATATAATGATAAAATGATGAAAACAGTCGAAATCTTAAGTAAAATGATATAATGATGAAATGATGAAAACAGTCGAAATCTTAAGTAAAATGATATAATGATTAAATGATAAAAACATTCGAAATCTTAAGTAAAATGATATAATGATGAAATGATGTAAACAGTCGAAATCTTAAGTAAAATGATATAATGATGAAATGATGTAAACATTCGAAATCTTAAGTTCAATTATATAATTATGAAATGATGAAAACAGTCGAAATCTTAAGTATAATTATATAATGATGAAATGATGTAAACAGTCGAAATCTTAAATTAAATGATACAATGATGAAATGATGTAAACAGTCGAAATCTTAAGTAAAATGATATAATGATGAAATGATGTAAACATTCGAAATTTCAAGTAAAATGATATAATGATGAAATGATGTAAACCTTCGAAATCTAAAGTAAAATTATATAATGATGAAATGATGTAAACAGTCGAAATCTTAAGTAAAAGTATATAATGATGAAATGATGTAAACAGTCGAAATCTTAAGTAAAAGGATATAATGATGAAATGATGTAAACATTCGAAATCTTAAGTAAAATTATATAATGATGAAATGATGTAAACAGTCGAAATCTTAAGTAAAAGTATATAATGATGGAATGATGTAAACAGTCGAAATCTTAAGTAAAATGATATAATGATGAAATGATGTAAACATTCGAAATCTTAAGTTCAATTATATAATTATGAAATAATGAAAACAGTCGAAATCTTAAGTAAAATGATATAATGATGAAATGATGTAAACATTCGAAATCTCAAGTAAAGTGATATAATGATGAAATGATGAACACATTCGAAATCTTAAGTAAAATCATATGATGAAATGATGAAAACAGTCGAAATCTTAAGTAAAATGATACAATGATGAAATGATGTAAACAGTCGAAATCTAGAGTAAAATTATATAATGATAAAATGATGAAAACAGTGGAAATCTTAAGTAAAATGATATAATGATTAAATGATGTAAACAGTACAAATCTTAAGTAAAATGATATAATGATGAAATGATGAAAACAGTCGAAATCTTAAGTAAAATTATATAATTATGAAATGATGAAAACAGGCGAAATCTAAAGTATAATTATATAATGATGAAATGATGTAAACAGTCGAAATCTTAAGTAAAATGATATAATCATGAAATGATGAAAACAGTCGAAATCTTAAGTAAAATGATATAATGATGAAATGATGTAAACATTCGAAATCTTTAGTATAATTATATAATGATGAAATGATGTAAACAGTCGAAATCTTAAGTAAAATGATACAATGATGAAATGATGAAAACAGTCGAAATCTTGAGTAAAATCATATAATTATGAAATGATGAAAACAGTCGAAATCCGAAGTAAAATCATATAATGATCAAATGATTAAAACAGTCGAAATCTAAAGTAAAATAATATAATGATTAAATAATGAAAACAGTCAAAATGGTAAGTAAAATAATATAATGATGAAATGACGTAAACAGTCGAAATCTTAAGTAAAATGATATAATGATGAAATGATGAAAACAGTCGAAATCTTAAGTAAAATGATATAATGATGAAATGATGAAAACAGTCGAAATCTTAAGTAAAATAATATAATTATGAAATGATGAAAACAGTCGAAATCTAAAGTAAATTGATATAATGATGAAATGATGTAAACAGTCGAAATCTGAAGTAAAATAATATAATGATGAAATGATGTAAACAGTCGAAATCTTAAGTAAAATAATATAATTATGAAATGATGAAAACAGTCGAAATCTTAAGTAAAATAATATAATTATGAAATGATGAAAACAGTCGAAATCTAAAGTAAAATGATATAATGATGAAATGATGTAAACAGTCGAAATCTTAAGTAAAATGATATCATTATGAAATGATGAAAATAGTCAAAATCTTAAGTAAAATAATATAATGATGAAATGACGTAAACAGTCGAAATCTTAAGTAAAATGATATAATGATGAAATGATGAAAACAGTCGAAATCTTAAGTAAAATGATATAATGATGAAATGATGAAAACAGTCGAAATCTTAAGTAAAATAATAAAATTATGAAATGATGAAAACAGTCGAAATCTAAAGTAAAATGATATAATGATGAAATCATGAAAACAGTCGCAATCTTAAGTATAATTATATAATGATGAAATGATGTAAACAGTCGAAATCTTAAGTAAAATGATATAATGATGAAATGATGTAAACAGTCGAAATCTTAAGTAAAATGATATAATGATGAAATAATGTAAACATTCGAAATCTTAAGTAAAATTATATAATTATGAAATGATGAAAACAGTCGAAATCTAAAGTAAAATGATATAATGATGAAATGATGTAAACATTCGAAATCTTAAGTAAAATTGTATAATTATGAAATGAGGTAAACATTCGAAATCTTAAGTAAAATTATATAATGATGAAATGATGTAAACAGTCGACATCTAAAGTAAAATTATATAATTATGAAATAATGAAAACAGTCGAAATCTAAAGTAAAATAATATAATGATTAAATTATGAAAACAGTCGAAATCTAAAGTAAAATTATATAATTATGAAATGATGAAAACAGTCGAAATCTTAAGTAAAATAATATAATGATGAAATTATGAAAACAGTCGAAATCTTAAGTAAAATGATATAATTATGAAATGATGAACACAGTCGAAATCTTAAGTAAAATAATATAATGATGAAATGATGTAAACAGTCGAAATCTTTAGTAAAATGATATAATGATGAAATGATGAAAACAGTCGAAATCTAAAGTATAATTATATAATTATGAAATGATGAAAACAGTCGAAATCTAAAGTATAATTATATAATGATGAAATGATGAAAACAGTCGAAATCTTAAGTAAAATGATATAATGATGAAATGATGTAAACAGTCGAAATCTTTAGTAAAATGATATAATGATGAAATGATGAAAACAGTCGAAATCTAAAGTAACATGATATAATGATGAAATGATGTAAACAGTCGAAATCTTAAGTATAATGATATAATGATGAAATGATGAAAACAGTCGAAATCTTAAGTAAAATTATATAATTATGAAATGATGAAAACAGTCGAAATCTTAAGTATAATTATATAATGATGAAATGATGAAAACAGTCGAAATCTAAAGTAAAATGATATAATGATGAAATGATGTAAACAGTCGAAATCTTAAGTAAAATGATATAATGATGAAATAATGTAAACATTCGAAATCTTAAGTAAAATTATATAATTATGAAATGATTAAAACAGTCGAAATCTTAAGTAAAATTATATAATGATTAAATGATGAACACAGTCGAAATCTTTATTAAATTATATCATGATGAAATGAGGAAAGAAGTCAAAATCTAAAGTAAAATAATATAATGATGAAATGATGTAAACAGTCGAAATCTTAAGTAAAATAATATTATTATGAAATGATGAAAACAGTCGAAATCTAAAGTAAAATGATATAATGATGAAATGATGTAAACAGTCGAAATCTTAAGTAAAATGATATCATTATGAAATGATGAAAACAGTCAAAATCTTAAGTAAAATAATATAATGATGAATGGACGTAAACAGTCGAAATCTTAAGTAAAATGATATAATGATGAAATGATGAAAACAGTCGAAATCTTGAGTAAAATTATATAATTATGAAATGATGAAAACAGTCGAAATCTAAAGTAAAATAATATAATGATTAACTTATGAAAACAGTCGAAATCTAAAGTAAAATTATATAATTATGAAATGATGAAAACAGTCAAAATGGTAAGTAAAATAATATAATGATGAAATTATGTAACCAGTCGAAATCTTTAGTAAAATAATATAATGATGAAATGATGAAAACAGTCGAAATCTAAAGTAAAATGATATAATGATGAAATGATGTAAACAGTCGAAATCTTAAGTAAAACATTATAATGATGAAATTATGAAAACAGTCGAAATCTTAAGTAAAATGATATAATTATGAAATGATGAACACAGTCGAAATCTTAAGTAAAATAATATAATGATGAAATGATGTAAACAGTCGGAATCTTTAGTAAAATGATATAATGATGAAATGATGAAAACAGTCGAAATCTTAAGTAAAATGATATAATGATGAAATAATGTAAACAGTCGAAATCTTAAGTATAATTATATAATGATGAAATGATGAAAACAGTCGAAATCTTAAGTAAAATGATATAATTATGAAATGATGAACACAGTCGAAATCTTAAGTAAAATAATATAATGATGAAATGATGTAAACAGTCGAAATCTTTAGTAAAATGATATAATGATGAAATGATGAAAACAGTCGAAATCTAAAGTAAAATGATATAATGATGAAATGATGTAAACAGTCGAAATCTTAAGTAAAATGATATAATGATGAAATGATGAAAACAGTCGAAATCTTAAGTAAAATAATATAATTATGAAATGATGAAAACAGTCGAAATCTTAAGTATAATTATATAATGATGAAATGATGAAAACAGTCGAAATCTTTATTAAATTATATCATGATGAAATGAGGAAAGAAGTCAAAATCTAAAGTAAAATAATATAATGATGAAATGATGTAAACAGTCGAAATCTTAAGTAAAATAATATTATTATGAAATGATGAAAACAGTCGAAATCTAAAGTAAAATGATATAATGATGAAATGATGTAAACAGTCGAAATCTTAAGTAAAATGATATCATTATGAAATGATGAAAACAGTCAAAATCTTAAGTAAAATAATATAATGATGAATGGACGTAAACAGTCGAAATCTTAAGTAAAATGATATAATGATGAAATGATGAAAACAGTCGAAATCTTGAGTAAAATTATATAATTATGAAATGATGAAAACAGTCGAAATCTAAAGTAAAATAATATAATGATTAACTTATGAAAACATTCGAAATCTTAAGTAAAATTATATAATTATGAAATGATGAAAACAGTCAAAATGGTAAGTAAAATAATATAATGATGAAATTATGTAACCAGTCGAAATCTTTAGTAAAATAATATAATGATGAAATGATGAAAACAGTCGAAATCTAAAGTAAAATGATATAA
The DNA here is from genome assembly GCA_963556195.1 of Sepiola atlantica. Lineage (NCBI taxonomy): Eukaryota > Metazoa > Mollusca > Cephalopoda > Sepiida > Sepiolidae > Sepiola > Sepiola atlantica. Next base: position 226,103,807 of record OY744517.1, read on the forward strand.
TGATGAAATGATGTAAACAGTCGAAATCTTAAGTAAAACATTATAATGATGAAATTATGAAAACAGTCGAAATCTTAAGTAAAATGATATAATTATGAAATGATGAACACAGTCGAAATCTTAAGTAAAATAATATAATGATGAAATGATGTAAACAGTCGGAATCTTTAGTAAAATGATATAATGATGAAATGATGAAAACAGTCGAAATCTTAAGTAAAATGATATAATGATGAAATAATGTAAACAGTCGAAATCTTAAGTATAATTATATAATGATGAAATGATGAAAACAGTCGAAATCTTAAGTAAAATGATATAATTATGAAATGATGAACACAGTCGAAATCTTAAGTAAAATAATATAATGATGAAATGATGTAAACAGTCGAAATCTTTAGTAAAATGATATAATGATGAAATGATGAAAACAGTCGAAATCTAAAGTAAAATGATATAATGATGAAATGATGTAAACAGTCGAAATCTTAAGTAAAATGATATAATGATGAAATGATGAAAACAGTCGAAATCTTAAGTAAAATAATATAATTATGAAATGATGAAAACAGTCGAAATCTTAAGTATAATTATATAATGATGAAATGATGAAAACAGTCGAAATCTTAAGTAAAATGATATAATGATGAAATGATGTAAACAGTCGAAATCTTAAGTAAAATGATATAATGATGAAATAATGTAAACATTCGAAATCTTAAGTAAAATTATATAATTATAAAATGATTAAAACAGTCGAAATCTTAAGTAAAATGATATAATTATGAAATGATGAAAACAGTCGAAATCTTTAGTAAAATTATTTAATGATGAAATGATGAAAAAAGTCGAAATCTTAAGTATAATTATATAATGATGAAATGATGTAAACATTCGAAATCTTAAGTAAAATTATATAATTATGAAATGATGTAAACATTCGAAATCTTAAGTAAAAGTATATAATGATGAAATGATGTAAACAGTCGAAATCTTAAGTAAAATGATATAATGATGAAATGATGAAAACAGTCGAAATCTTAAGTAAAATTATATAATGATGAAATGATGTAAACAGTCGAAATCTTAAGTAAAATGATATAATGATGAAATGATGAAAACAGTCGAAATCTTAAGTAAAATGATATAATGATTAAATGATGTAAACAGTACAAATCTTAAGTAAAATGATATAATGATGAAATGATGAAAACAGTCGAAATCTTAAGTAAAATTATATAATTATGAAATGATGAAAACAGGCGAAATCTAAAGTATAATTATATAATGATGAAATGATGTAAACAGTCGAAATCTTAAGTAAAATGATATAATCATGAAATGATGAAAACAGTCGAAATCTTAAGTAAAATGATATAATGATGAAATGATGTAAACATTCGAAATCTTTAGTATAATTATATAATGATGAAATGATGTAAACAGTCGAAATCTTAAGTAAAATGATACAATGATGAAATGATGAAAACAGTCGAAATCTTGAGTAAAATCATATAATTATGAAATGATGAAAACAGTCGAAATCCAAAGTAAAATCATATAATGATCAAATGATTAAAACAGTCGAAATCTAAAGTAAAATAATATAATGATTAAATAATGAAAACAGTCAAAATGGTAAGTAAAATAATATAATGATGAAATTATGTAAACAGACGAAATCTTAAGTAAAATGATATAATGATGAAATGATGAAAACAGTCGAAATCTTAAGTAAAATTATATAATGATGAAATGATGAACACAGTCGAAATCTAAAGTAAAATGATATAATGATGAAATGATGTAAACAGTCGAAATCTTAAGTAAAATAATATAATGATGAAATGATGAAAACAGTCGAAATCTTAAGTAAAATAATATAATTATGAAATGATGAAAACAGTCGAAATCTTAAGTAAAATAATATAATTATGAAATGATGAAAACAGTCGAAATCTAAAGTAAATTGATATAATGATGAAATGATGTAAACAGTCGAAATCTGAAGTAAAATAATATAATGATGAAATGATGTAAACAGTCGAAATCTTTAGTAAAATAATATAATTATGAAATGATGAAAACAGTCGAAATCTTAAGTAAAATAATATAATTATGAAATGATGAAAACAGTCGAAATCTAAAGTAAAATGATATAATGATGAAATGATGTAAACAGTCGAAATCTTAAGTAAAATGATATCATTATGAAATGATGAAAATAGTCAAAATCTTAAGTAAAATAATATAATGATGAAATGACGTAAACAGTCGAAATCTTAAGTAAAATGATATAATGATGAAATGATGAAAACAGTCGAAATCTTAAGTAAAATGATATAATGATGAAATGATGAAAACAGTCGAAATCTTAAGTAAAATAATAAAATTATGAAATGATGAAAACAGTCGAAATCTAAAGTAAAATGATATAATGATGAAATCATGAAAACAGTCGCAATCTTAAGTATAATTATATAATGATGAAATGATGTAAACAGTCGAAATCTTAAGTAAAATGATATAATGATGAAATGATGTAAACAGTCGAAATCTTAAGTAAAATGATATAATGATGAAATAATGTAAACATTCGAAATCTTAAGTAAAATTATATAATTATGAAATGATGAAAACAGTCGAAATCTAAAGTAAAATGATATAATGATGAAATGATGTAAACATTCGAAATCTTAAGTAAAATTGTATAATTATGAAATGAGGTAAACATTCGAAATCTTAAGTAAAATTATATAATGATGAAATGATGTAAACAGTCGAAATCTAAAGTAAAATTATATAATTATGAAATAATGAAAACAGTCGAAATCTAAAGTAAAATAATATAATGATTAAATTATGAAAACAGTCGAAATCTAAAGTAAAATTATATAATTATGAAATGATGAACACAGTCGAAATCTTAAGTAAAATAATATAATGATGAAATTATGTAACCAGTCGAAATCTTTAGTAAAATAATATAATGATGAAATGATGAAAACAGTCGAAATCTAAAGTAAAATGATATAATGATGAAATGATGTAAACAGTCGAAATCTTAAGTAAAACATTATAATGATGAAATTATGAAAACAGTCGAAATCTTAAGTAAAATGATATAATTATGAAATGATGAACACAGTCGAAATCTTAAGTAAAATAATATAATGATGAAATGATGTAAACAGTCGGAATCTTTAGTAAAATGATATAATGATGAAATGATGAAAACAGTCGAAATCTTAAGTAAAATGATATAATGATGAAATAATGTAAACAGTCGAAATCTTAAGTATAATTATATAATGATGAAATGATGAAAACAGTCGAAATCTTAAGTAAAATGATATAATTATGAAATGATGAACACAGTCGAAATCTTAAGTAAAATAATATAATGATGAAATGATGTAAACAGTCGAAATCTTTAGTAAAATGATATAATGATGAAATGATGAAAACAGTCGAAATCTAAAGTAAAATGATATAATGATGAAATGATGTAAACAGTCGAAATCTTAAGTAAAATGATATAATGATGAAATGATGAAAACAGTCGAAATCTTAAGTAAAATAATATAATTATGAAATGATGAAAACAGTCGAAATCTTAAGTATAATTATATAATGATGAAATGATGAAAACAGTCGAAATCTTAAGTAAAATGATATAATGATGAAATGATGTAAACAGTCGAAATCTTAAGTAAAATGATATAATGATGAAATAATGTAAACATTCGAAATCTTAAGTAAAATTATATAATTATAAAATGATTAAAACAGTCGAAATCTTAAGTAAAATGATATAATTATGAAATGATGAAAACAGTCGAAATCTTTAGTAAAATTATATAATGATGAAATGATGAAAAAAGTCGAAATCTTAAGTATAATTATATAATGATGAAATGATGTAAACATTCGAAATCTTAAGTAAAATTATATAATTATGAAATGATGTAAACATTCGAAATCTTAAGTAAAAGTATATAATGATGAAATGATGTAAACAGTCGAAATCTTAAGTAAAATGATATAATGATGAAATGATGAAAACAGTCGAAATCTTAAGTAAAATTATATAATGATGAAATGATGTAAACAGTCGAAATCTTAAGTAAAATGATATAATGATGAAATGATGAAAACAGTCGAAATCTTAAGTAAAAGTATATAATGATGAAATGATGTAAACAGTCGAAATCTTAAGTAAAATGATATAATGATGAAATGATAAAAACAGTCGAAATCTTAAGTAAAATTATATAATGATGAAATGATGTAAACAGTCGAAATCTTAAGTAAAATGATATAATGATGAAATGATGAAAATAGTGGAAATCTCAAGTAAAATGATACCATGATGAAATGATATAAACAGTCGAAATCTTAAGTAAAATGATATAATTATGAAATGATGGAAACAGTCGAAATCTAAAGTAAAATAATATAATGATTAAATAATGAAAACAGTCGAAATCTAAAGTAAAATTATATAATTATGAAATGATGAAAACAGTCAACATCTTAAGTAAAATAATATAATGATGAAATTATGTAAACAGTCGAAATCCTAAGTATTATTATATAATGATGAAGTGATGAAAACATTCGAAATCTTAACTCAAATGATATAATGATGAAATGATGTAAACAGTCGAAATCTTAAGTAAAATAATATAATGATGAAATTATGAAAACAGTCGAAATCTTAAGTAAAATGATATAATTATGAAATGATGAACACAGTCGAAATCTTAAGTAAAATAATATAATGATGAAATGATGTAAACAGTCGAAATCTTTAGTAAAATGATATAATGATGAAATGATGAAAACAGTCGAAATCTTAAGTAAAATGATATAATGATGAAATAATGTAAACAGTCGAAATCTTAAGTATAATTATATAATGATGAAATGATGTAAACAGTCGAAATCTTAAGTAAAATGATATAATTATGAAATGATGAAAACAGTCGAAATCTTAAGTAAAATGATATAATTATGAAATGATGAAAACAGTCGAAATCTTAAGTAAAATAATATAATGATGAAATGATGTAAACAGTCGAAATCTTTAGTAAAATGATATAATGATGAAATGATGAAAACAGTCGAAATCTAAAGTAAAATGATATAATGATGAAATGATGTAAACAGTCGAAATCTTAAGTAAAATGATATAATGATGAAATGATCAAAACAGTCGAAATCTTAAGTAAAGATATATAATTATGAAATGATGAAAACAGTCGAAATCTTAAGTATAATTATATAATGATGAAATGATGAAAACAGTCGAAATCTTAAGTAAAATGATATAATGATGAAATGATGTAAACAGTCGAAATCTTAAGTAAAATGATATAATGATGAAATGATGTAAACAGTCGAAATCTTAAGTAAAATTATATAATGATGAAATAATGTAAACATTCGAAATCTTAAGTAAAATTATATAATTATGAAATGATTAAAACAGTCGAAATCTTAAGTAAAATTATATAATGATGAAATGATGAACACAGTCGAAATCTAAAGTAAAATGATATAATGATGAAATGATGTAAACAGTCGAAATCTTAAGTAAAATAATATAATGATGAAATGATGTAAACAGTCGAAATCTTAAGTAAAATAATATAATTATGAAATGATGAAAACAGTCGAAATCTAAAGTAAAATGATATAATGATGAAATGATGTAAACAGTCAAAATCTTAAGTAAAATGATATCATTATGAAATGATGAAAACAGTCAAAATCTTAAGTAAAATAATATAATGATGAATGGACGTAAACAGTCGAAATCTTAAGTAATATGATATAATGATGAAATGATGAAAACAGTCGAAATCTTAAGTAAAATGATATAATGATGAAATGATGAAAACAGTCGAAATCTTAAGTAAAATAATATAATTATGAAATGATGAAAACAGTCGAAATCTAAAGTAAAATGATATAATGATGAAATGATGAAAACAGTCGCAATCTTAAGTATAATTATATAAAGATGAAATGATGTAAACAGTCGAAATCTTAAGTAAAATGATATAATTATGAAATGATGAAAACAGTCAAAATGGTAAGTAAAATAATATAATGATGAAATTATGTAACCAGTCGAAATCTTTAGTAAAATAATAGAATGATGAAATGATGAAAACAGTCGAAATCTAAAGTAAAATGATATAATGATGAAATGATGTAAACAGTCGAAATCTTAAGTAAAATAATATAATGATGAAATTATGAAAACAGTCGAAATCTTAAGTAAAATGATATAATTATGAAATGATGAACACAGTCGAAATCTTAAGTAAAATAATATAATGATGAAATGATGTAAACAGTCGAAATCTTTAGTAAAATGATATAATGATGAAATGATGAAAACAGTCGAAATCTTAAGTAAAATGATATAATGATGAAATGATGTAAACAGTCGAAATCTTAAGTAAAATGATATAATGATGAAATGATCAAAACAGTCGAAATCTTAAGTAAAGATATATAATTATGAAATGATGAAAACAGTCGAAATCTTAAGTATAATTATATAATGATGAAATGATGAAAACAGTCGAAATCTTAAGTAAAATGATATAATGATGAAATGATGTAAACAGTCGAAATCTTAAGTAAAATGATATAATGATGAAATGATGTAAACAGTCGAAATCTTAAGTAAAATTATATAATGATGAAATAATGTAAACATTCGAAATCTTAAGTAAAATTATATAATTATGAAATGATTAAAACAGTCGAAATCTTAAGTAAAATTATATAATGATGAAATGATGAACACAGTCGAAATCTAAAGTAAAATGATATAATGATGAAATGATGTAAACAGTCGAAATCTTAAGTAAAATAATATAATGATGAAATGATGTAAACAGTCGAAATCTTAAGTAAAATAATATAATTATGAAATGATGAAAACAGTCGAAATCTAAAGTAAAATGATATAATGATGAAATGATGTAAACAGTCAAAATCTTAAGTAAAATGATATCATTATGAAATGATGAAAACAGTCAAAATCTTAAGTAAAATAATATAATGATGAATGGACGTAAACAGTCGAAATCTTAAGTAATATGATATAATGATGAAATGATGAAAACAGTCGAAATCTTAAGTAAAATGATATAATGATGAAATGATGAAAACAGTCGAAATCTTAAGTAAAATAATATAATTATGAAATGATGAAAACAGTCGAAATCTAAAGTAAAATGATATAATGATGAAATGATGAAAACAGTCGCAATCTTAAGTATAATTATATAAAGATGAAATGATGTAAACAGTCGAAATCTTAAGTAAAATGATATAATTATGAAATGATGAAAACAGTCAAAATGGTAAGTAAAATAATATAATAATGAAATTATGTAACCAGTCGAAATCTTTAGTAAAATAATATAATGATGAAATGATGAAAACAGTCGAAATCTAAAGTAAAATGATATAATGATGAAATGATGAAAACAGTCGAAATCTTAAGTAAAATAATATAATGATGAAATTATGAAAACAGTCGAAATCTTAAGTAAAATGATATAATTATGAAATGATGAACACAGTCGAAATCTTAAGTAAAATAATATAATGATGAAATGATGTAAACAGTCGAAATCTTTAGTAAAATGATATAATGATGAAATGATGAAAACAGTCGAAATCTTAAGTAAAATGATATAATGATGAAATAATGTAAACAGTCGAAATCTTAAGTATAATTATATAATGATGAAATGATGAAAACAGTCGAAATCTTAAGTAAAATGATATAATTATGAAATGATGAACACAGTCGAAATCTTAAGTAAAATAATATAATGATGAAATGATGTAAACAGTCGAAATCTTTAGTAAACTGATATAATGATGAAATGATGAAAACAGTCGAAATCTAAAGTAAAATGATATAATGAGGAAATGATGTAAACAGTCGAAATCTTAAGTAAAATGATATAATGATGAAATGATGAAAACAGTCGAAATCTTAAGTAAAATAATATAATTATGAAATGATGAAAACAGTCGAAATCTTAAGTATAATTATATAATGATGAAATGATGAAAACAGTCGAAATCTTAAGTAAAATGATATAATGATGAAATGATGTAAACAGTCGAAATCTTAAGTAAAATGATATAATGATGAAATAATGTAAACATTCGAAATCTTAAGTAAAATTATATAATTATGAAATGATTAAAACAGTCGAAATCTTAAGTAAAATGATATAATTATGAAATGATGAAAACAGTCGAAATCTTTAGTAAAATTATATAATGATGAAATGATGAAAACAGTCGAAATCTTAAGTAAAATGATATAATGATGAAATGATGTAAACAGTCGAAATCTTAAGTAAAATTATATAATGATGAAATGATGTAAACAGTCGAAATCTTAAGTAAAATGATATAATGATGAAATGATGAAAATAGTGGAAATCTTAAGTAAAATGATACCATGATGAAATGATATAAACAGTCGAAATCTTGAGTAAAATTATATAATTATGAAATGATGGAAACAGTCGAAATCTAAAGTAAAATGATATAATGATTAAATAATGAAAACAGTCGAAATCTAAAGTAAAATTATATAATCCTGAAATGATGAAAACAGTCAACATCTTAAGTAAAATAATATAATGATGAAATTATGTAAACAGTCGAAATCTTAAGTATTATTATATAATGATGAAGTGATGAAAACATTCGAAATCTTAACTCAAATGATATAATGATGAAATGATGAAAACAGTCGAAATCTTAAGTAAAATAATATAATGATGAACTGATGTAAACAGTCGAAATCTTAAGTAAAATGATATAATGATGAAATGATTAAAACAGTCGACATCTAAAGTAAAATGATATAATGATGAAATGATGTAAACAGTCGAAATCTTAAGTAAAATGATATAATGATGAAATGATTAAAACAGTCGAAATCTAAAGTAAAATGATATAATGATGAAATGATGGAAACAGTCGAAATCTTAAGTAAAATAATATTATGATTAAATGATGAAAACAGTCGAAATCTAAAGTAAAATAATATAATTATGAAATGATGAAAACTGTCAAAATCTTAAGTAAAATAATATAATGATGAAATGATGAAAACAGTCGACATCTTAAGTAAAATGATATAATGATGAAATGATGTAAACATTCGAAATCTGACGTAAAATGATATTATGATGAAATGATGTAATCAGTCGAAATCTTAAGTAAAATGATATAATTATGAAATGATGAAAACAGTCGAAATCTTAAGTAAAATGATATAATTATGAAATAATGAAAACAGTCGAAATCTTAAGTTAAATAATATAATGATGAAATGATGTAAACAGTCGAAATCTTAAGTATAATTATATAATGATGAAATGATGAAAACAGTCGAAATCTTAAGTAAAATTATATAATTATGAAATGATGTAAACAGTCGAAATCTTAAGTAAAATAATATAATGATGAAATGATTAAAACAGTCGACATCTAAAGTAAAATGATATAATGATTAAATTATTAAAACAGTCGAAATCTAAAGTAAAATTATATAATGATGAAATGATGAAAACAGTCGAAGTCTTCAGTAAAATGATATAATGATGAAATGATGAAAATAGTCGAAATCTTAAGTAAAATGATACCAGGATTAAATGATGTAAACAGTCGAAATCTTGAGTAAAATTATATAATTATGAAATATATGGAAACAGTCGAAATCTAAAGTAAAATGATATAATGATTAAATAATGAAAACAGTCGAAATCTAAAGTAAAATTATATAATTATGAAATGATGAAAACAGTCAAAATCTTAAGTAAAATAATATAATGATGAAATGATGAAAACAGTCGAAATCTTAAGTAAAATGATATAATGATGAAATGATGTAAACTTTCGAAATCTGAAGTAAAATGATATTATGATGAAATGATGTAATCAGTCGAAATCTTAAGTAAAATGATATAATTATGAAATGATGAAAACAGTCGAAATCTTAAGTAAAATGATATAATTATGAAATAATAAAAACAGTCGAAATCTTAAGTTAAATAATATAATGATGAAATGATGTAAACAGTCGAAATCTTAAGTATAATTATATAATGATGAAATGATGAAAACAGTCGAAATCTTAAGTAAAATTATATAATTATGAAATGATGTAAACAGTCGAAATCTTAAGTAAAATAATATAATGATGAAATTATGTAAACAGTCGAAATCTTAGGTATTATTATATAATGATGAAGTGATGAAAACATTCGAAATCTTAACTCAAATTATATAATGACGAAATGATGAAAACAGTCGAAATCTTAAGTAAAATAATATAATGATGAACTGATGTAAACAGTCGAAATCTTAAGTAAAATGATATAATGATGAAATGATTAAAACAGTCGACATCTAAAGTAAAATGATATAATGATGAAATGATGTTAACAGTCGAAATCTTAAGTAAAATGATATAATGATTAAATTATTAAAACAGTCGAAATCTAAAGTAAAATTATATAATGATGAAATGATGAAAACAGTCGAAGTCTTCAGTAAAATGATATAATGATGAAATGATGAAAATAGTCGAAATCTTAAGTAAAATTATATGATGATGAAATGATGTAAACAGTCGAAATCTTGAGTAAAATTATATAATTATGAAATGATGGAAACAGTCGAAATCTAAAGTAAAATGATATAATGATGAAATGATGTAAACTTTCGAAATCTGAAGTAAAATGATATTATGATGAAATGATGAAAACAGTCGAAATCTTTAGTAAAATGATATAATGATGAAATGATGAAAACAGTCGAAATCTTAACTAAAATGATATAATGATGAAATGATGAAAACAGTCGAAATTTTAAGTAAAATAATATAACGATGAAATGATCAAAACAGTCGAAATCTTAACTATAATTATATAATGATGAAATGATGAAAACATTCAAAATCTTAAGTAAAATTATATTATTATGAAATGATGTAAACAGTCGAAATCTTAAGTATAATTATATAATGATGAAATGATGAAAACAGTCGAAATCTTAAGTAAAATGATATCATGATGAAATAATGAAAACAGTCGAAATCTTAAGTATAATTATATAATGATGAAATGATGAACACAGTCGAAATCTTAAGTATAATTATATAATGATGAAATGATGTAAACAGTCGAAATCTTAAGTATAATGATATAATGATGAAATGATGAAAACAGTCGAAATCTTAAGTATAATTATATAATGATGAAATGATGAAAACAGTCGAAATCTTAAGTAAAATGATATAATGATGAAATGATGAAAACAGTCGAAATCTTAAGTATAATTATATAATGATGAAATGATGTAAACAGTCGAAATCTTAAGTATAATTATATAATGATGAAATGATGTAAACAGTCGAAATCTTAAGTATAATTATGTTACAGTACTGTAGGGCCCTATTATGCAAGGCACAGTAGGTTAACTAGTATCAATAGCTAATTTTGTTATTGAAAAATAGGTTTTGTTTCTGGACTCAGAAGTGAGTTCAGAGAAGTGTTTGATCCAAGAATAGTCATTATAAATTTAGACACCTGACCTGACCTTTGAGTCAGAGATCAGAGTGAGTCGTTTTTGTCCCCATCTCGTGCGTGGGAATGATGATTACGTCACCACGGAGAACAAGAACTTAGCTTTTTAGAATCAGTTCGCCATGGGCGCTCGAAACGACAACGTCGTTTCGGAAAAGCGAGCGAAGTTTTCCCAAGAATGTAATCGCTCGCGATAAGGGCTGTATCTAAAAGAGTTCACCATGGAAGCTTGTGGCGAGCGCATGAGGTAGCTCTCGAATGCAAGAGTTCGGGTGTGAATCGAAGAGATATGGGCCAAAGCCACTAAGAAAAACTAACAGCGTCTAACGTCCCACACAGTACGAACCTAGGAAGATGTGAATGAAGAACCAATAATGGAAACCCCTCCACTCGAATGAAAGCATGAAATAAAAAGAACAAAAGAAATCTCTCAGAAAATCCGACTTCGAGTGTCTTTGTCCTCCGCTTAAAGATAAAATTTGCCCACAAAAACAGGTGCCGCGCGGCGATCACAGCCGGCAACAAGACGAGGGCCAGCTACGAACGAGATCTACAAAGGTAACTTTCTTATAATGTAAAATATCTGGAAACTGTGTTTCAAAGTGACTTTTGGACTCTTGAAAAATGTGTTTAGAAATCTGTTTAAATGACTCTTAAGAAAAGTGTGTTTAAGGTCCCTGTTGAAAAATGACTCTCCAAAATGTGTTAAAATTACTGAGAAACATGTTTGCTTAAAGAATGACTATGAAAGTGTCTATGAAAATTGTATCACCAGAAGTATTAAGAAAAAAGATTGAAATCACTATTAATCCTCTCGTGAACATTTCGCGTTGTTTTCGGCCGGAGAGGATGTAATAGCGAACTGTGAGGCGGTTTTGGAGAACTGCCTCAATCGGAAGGATTTCTGCATGTAGTAATAAATAAGCTCTCTCTCCCCCCACCTTTGCTCTCGTGACGTTTAATTTCAGTAGTTATGCAACACATGCTTCTTTTTGGTGCTTAGTGACCAGCTGTTTCGAGATGGAACAGATTGAATTCGAACCATGGGTACTAACAACGTTTGCGGCTTAAAATAAAAAATTAAATATTTAAAAAAAAAAAGAAAAGAAAACACGTTCGGTCTGATAAAATAAAGGGAAAAAGAAAGAGAGAGAGGCAGAGACGGACAGAGTCGGAGACAGAGAAAAAGTGATATGCCGATGAGTAAAATGATTTAGTAAAAAAAAAAAAAAAACAGAAAAAACACGATTGGATTTTTGAGGTAACAAAACCTTAAGGAAGAATAGGTTGTGGTTTTCATTTACGTGTTAATTTGTGTTTTAAATGTATTTTTTTATTTTACGTATATGTTGTGGGTTGCGTTTGATGCAGAAAAAAATGAGAGAGAGGATAAAAGTGAGAGTGATGAGTTATATGTTGGTAGAGAGAGAGACAGTGTAAAAGAAAGAGGAAAAAGTATGAGATGGAAAGAAAAAAAAAAGTGAGAGAAAGGGAGAAGGAATGTGGAAAAAAAGAGCGAGTGAGAGGCACATGTGCTGACTGGTGCCGCATAGTGTTTTGTCTACGAATCCTGTTTTGTTTCAGGACGGACATGAGTGACACGGCTGTATAGAAAAAAAATGTTTTCAGTTGTTTGGTTGAAACATGGTTGGACTTTGAGGTAACGGAACTTTATGAGAAAACGCGTCGGCGCAGAGATTTCATGTCAGGAAGAGAGAGAGGGAAAGGACTGCGTGCGAACAGCTGGCGGGGTCGCCTGATGTCGCCCCGGGATAATTGTCTTTGTTTTTTTTATTCAATTGAATTGTATTGCATGAAATTGTTTTTTTTTTAATATAATATTGTACTGCATAATTTGTAATTGTATTGTGGAGAGGGTTTGCCATTAATTCATTGGTTCGACTTTTATTTTTTTTTATTATTGTTGTTTTTGAATGAATTTTGGAGAAGTTTAGTCGGTTAAGTGAGAATGCTATACCAGTTACGTAAAAGATTTAAAAAAAAAAAAAGGCAGATAATTTAATGGGTATGAGTTTGGGTCAGCCGGGCGATTTGAGTTGATTAGGTTCGGGCAGCTGGCGGCAGCTAGAGTTTGGTTGGGTCGGATCGCGGAAACCCTTGGACAGGGTTGATTTTATCGGGAAGAATCCCCGTGTACAGAGTATGTACAGGCTTGGAATGTCAATGAGGGATTCCCGGCGTTTGCTCGTATGCTCTCTTTTATAGAGTACCCATGGGTTAGTGGCGAGGCTTGTGGTAAAGCCTGCATACGTTAAAATTGCGAACGGGAGAATGACGGTGATATGGTCATTCTGTGGGACCACGAGAAAAGGACGGTGGTCAGTTATGGAAATTGTTGTTTTTGTGACCCAGGTGTGCCCAACTGCGCCGATAGAGTGTGTGAAAGTTGTGGCAAAATGTTAAGCTTTGAAATTGTGGTCCCATATTTTTTTTGTGGATTTTGGATGTTTGCCGACGAGTGTGCTGCGAAGATACCCCACCCCCTCACCGCATAGATAGGGAAGGGAACGCATGGAATTGGTGTCTGTTCAACACCAGTGGGGATGGAATTAAGTTGGGGTGTGGTGTGACTCGGGTGCGCGCGTCGGGACGGATAGAACCATAGGGATCGATTTTTAAAAAAAGGAGGTACCGGGTGTTAATTGGATTTAATTATAAGATTATAGGTTGGGCCTAGTTTGTGGTCATTCGGCGTGTTCCGGGAGCAGAGATGATTCGATGTGACATTTCGCCCAATACCGTATCGACTAGATAGATCCATGGGATGGGGTCCTTAACGTTTAATGAACAGGGTTGGGAGTTAGAAACTGGGTGTTTGTTCGCTGTCATTCGCGACACGAGCACGGGCGTGTCAGAAATGTATGGTCCATATATAGCAAGCAGCATAGCGACGGTACCTTCAGTAAGCTTCGAGGCTGACCATTAGAGAATAGGTTAATGAAGGCGTTTTTTTTTCTGTTTTTTGTTCCCCTATTTCGCGAGAATAAAACGCGCAGTTAGTTTTAATCGGTTGTGTGCCGACCGTTTGTTGAAGTTATCTAAGAAAGTGATGGTGGCCCGAAAGTGTAACATACCGGGAATTTTTGGGAAGTGGTCGAGCACGGAGAACGTGTGTGAGCAAGAGCGAATTTATGTGGTAGATTTTGCAAGAGATATAGGCGAGAAACGCCTGATGTTGATTTATGACAGGGGATGGCTTTTTTTAGCCGGTAACGACCGTAGGGAGCAAACTCTCCCACATCCCGGAAACCTTGTCATGTGGTGCCGAAGGAAATTCCGGCAGGGGTGAAATGATGGTAACCCCAGGAGTGCTCAGGCTCGGATTTTTACCAGTCCCAGGGAGGGGTTGGTTTTTAAAAAAAAAAAAGAAAAATCTTGGGATTTTTTGTTTTTTTTGTTTATAGGGAAGGAAGGAGTGTTACAGTACTGTAGGGCCCCATTATGCAAGGCACAGTAGGTTAACTAGTATCAAATAGCTAATTTTGTTATTGAAAAATAGGTTTTGTTTCTGGACTCAGAAGTGAGTTCAGAGAAGTGTTTGATCCAAGAATAGTCATAATAAATTTAGACACCTGACCTGACCTTTGAGTCAGAGATCAGAGTGAGTCGTTTTTGTCCCCATCTCGTGCGTGGGAATGATGATTACGTCACCACGGAGAACAAGAACTTAGCTTTTTAGAATCAGTTCGCCATGGGCGCTCGAAACGACAACGTCGTTTCGGAAAAGCGAGCGAAGTTTTCCCAAGAATGTAATCGCTCGCGATAAGGGCTGTATCTAAAAGAGTTCACCATGGAAGCTTGTGGCGAGCGCATGAGGTAGCTCTCGAATGCAAGAGTTCGGGTGTGAATCGAAGAGATATGGGCCAAAGCCACTAAGAAAAACTAACAGCGTCTAACGTCCCACACAGTACGAACCTAGGAAGATGTGAATGAAGAACCAATAATGGAAACCCCTCCACTCGAATGAAAGCATGAAATAAAAAGAACAAAAGAAATCTCTCAGAAAATCCGACTTCGAGTGTCTTTGTCCTCCGCTTAAAGATAAAATTTGCCCACAAAAACAGGTGCCGCGCGGCGATCACAGCCGGCAACAAGACGAGGGCCAGCTACGAACGAGATCTACAAAGGTAACTTTCTTATAATGTAAAATATCTGGAAACTGTGTTTCAAAGTGACTTTTGGACTCTTGAAAAATGTGTTTAGAAATCTGTTTAAATGACTCTTAAGAAAAGTGTGTTTAAGGTCCCTGTTGAAAAATGACTCTCCAAAATGTGTTAAAATTACTGAGAAACATGTTTGCTTAAAGAATGACTATGAAAGTGTCTATGAAAATTGTATCATCAGCAGTATTAAGAAAAAAGATTGAAATCACTATTAATCCTCTCGTGAACATTTCGCGTTGTTTTCGGCCGGAGAGGATGTAATAGCGAACTGTGAGGCGGTTTTGGAGAACTGCCTCAGTCGGAAGGATTTCTGCATGTAGTAATAAATAAGCTCTCTCTCCCCCCCTTTGCTCTCGTGACGTTTAATTTCAGTAGTTATGCAACAATTATACAATGATGAAATGATGAAAACAGTCGAAATCTTAAGTAAAATAGTATAATGATGAAATGATGAAAACAGTCGAAATCTTAAGTAAAATGATATAATGATGAAATGATGTAAACATTTGAAATCTTAAGTAAAATTATATAATTATGAAATGATGTAAACAGTCGAAATCTTAAGTATTATTATATAATGATGAAATGATGAAAACAGTCGACATCTTCAGTAAGATGATATAATGATGAAATGATGAAAAAAGTCGAAATCTAAAGTAAAATGATATAATGATGAAATGATGAAAACAGTCGAAATCTTAAGTAAAATGATATAATGATGAAATGATGTAAACAGTCGAAATCTTAAGTAAAATGATATAATGATGAAATGATGTAAACAGTCGAAATCTTAAGTAAAATAATATAATGATGAAATGATGTAAACAGTCGAAATCTTAAGTAAAATGATATAATGATGAAATGATGAAAACAGTCGAAATCTTAAGTAAAATGATATAATGATGAAATGATGTACACAGTCAAAATCTTAAGTAAAATAATATAATGATGAAATGATGTAACCAGTCGAAATCTTAAGTAAAATTATATAATGATGAAATGATGTAAACAGTCGAAATCTTAAGTATAATTATACAATGATGAAATGATGAAAACAGTCGAAATCGTAAAAAAAATGATATAATGATGAAATGATGAAAAAAGTCGAAATCTTAGGTATAATTATATAATGATGAAATGATGTAAACATTCGAAATCTTAAGTAAAATTATATAATGATGAAATGATGAAAACAGTCGAAATCTTAAGTAAAATGATATAATGATGAAATGATGGAAACAGTCGAAATCTAAAGTAAAATAATATAATGATTAAATTATGAAAACAGTCGAAATCTAAAGTAAAATTATATAATTATGAAATGATGAAAACAGTCGAAATCTTAAGTAAAATAATATAATGATGAAATTATGTAAACAGTCGAAATCTTAAGTAAAATGATATAATGATGAAATGAATAAAACAGTCGAAATCTTAAGTAAAATGATATAATGATGAAATGATGAAAACAGTCGAAATCTAAAGTAAAATAATATAATAATGAAATGATGTAAAAATTCGAAATCTTAAGTAAACTGATATAATGATGAAATGATGTAAACATTCGAAATCTGAAGTAAAATTATATAATTATGAAATGATGTAAACAGTCGAAATCTTAAGTAAAATTATATAATGATGAAATGATGTAAACATTCGAAATCTTAAGTATTATTATATAATGATTAAATGATGAAAACAGTCGAAATCTAAAGTAAAATTATATAATTATGAAATGATGAAAACAGTCAAAATCTTAAGTAAAATAATATAATGATGAAATTATGTAAACAGTCGAAATCTTAAGTAAAATGATATAATGATGAAATGATGAAAACAGTCGAAATCTTAAGTAAAATGATATAATGATGAAATTATGTAAATAGTCGAAATCTTAAGTAAAATGATATAATTATGAAATGATAAACACAGTCGAAATCTTAAGTAAAATAATATAATGATGAAATGATGTAAACAGTCGAAATCTTAAGTAAAATGATATAATGATGAAATGATGAAAACAGTCGAAATCTTAAGTAAAATGATATAATGATGAAATGATGTAAACAGTCGAAATCTTAAGTAAAATGATATAATGATGAAATGATGAAAACAGTCGAAATCTTAAGTAAAATAATATAATGATGAAATGATGTAAACAGTCGAAATCTTAAGTAAAATGATATAATGATGAAATGATGTAAACAGTCGAAATCTTAAGTAAAATAATATAATGATGAAATGATGTAAACATTCGAAATCTGAAGTAAAATGATATAATTATCAAATGATAAAAACAGTCAAAATCTTAAGTAAAATAATATAATGATGAAATGATGTAAACAGTCGAAATCTTAAGTAAAATAATATAATGATAAAATGATGTAAACATTCGAAATCTTAAGTAAAATGATATAATGATGAAATGATGAAAACAGTCAAAATCGTAAGTAAAATGATATAATGATGAAATGATGTAAACATTCGAAATCTTAAGTAAAATTATATAATTAGGAAATGATGTAAACAGTCGAAATCTTAAGTAAAATTATATAATGATGAAATGATGTAAACAGTAGAAATCTTAAGTAAAATGATATAATGATGAAATGATGTAAACAGTCAAAATCTTAAGTAAAATGATATAATGATGAAATGATGTAAACATTCGAAATCTTAAGTAAAGTTATATAATTATGAAATGATGAAAACAGTCGAAATCTTAAGTAAAATGATATAATGATGAAATGATGTAAACAGTCGAAATCTTAAGTAAAATGATATAATGATGAAATGATGTAAACAGTCAAAATCTTAAGTAAAATGATATAATGATGAAATGATGTAAACAGTCGAAATCTTAAGTAAAATTATATAATGATGAAATGATGTAAACAGTCAAAATCTTAAGTAAAATGATATAATGATGAAATGATGTAAACAGTAGAAATCTTAAGTAAAATGATATAATGATGAAATTATGTAAACAGTCGAAATCTTAAGTAAAATTATATAATGATGAAATGATGAAAACAGTCGAAATCTTAAGTAAAATGATATAATGATGAAATGATGAAAACAGTCGAAATCTTAAGTAAAATTATATAATGATGAAATGATGAAAACAGTCGAAATCTTAAGTAAAATGATATAATGATGAAATGATGAAAACAGTCGAAATCTTAAGTTTAATTATATAATGATGAAATGATGTAAACAGTCGAAATCTTAAGTAAAATGATATAATGATGAAGTGATGAAAACAGTCGAAATCTTAAGTAAAATGATAAAATGATGAAATGATGTAAACAGTCGAAATCTTAAGTAAAATTATATAATTATGAAATGAACCAACTTCTAATGCAGGGCTTACTTCTGTAATTTGCCGAGAGTTCAAGGTCAAACTCAGATTAGATATACAGCTTTATTTGTAGCGAGTCTTAATAACAAAAGAATAAATATGTTTATAATAATAATTATAATAAAACTAATAATAATAATAATAATAATAATAATAATAATAATAATAATAATAATAATAATAATAATAATAATAATAAATTCTCACAGCACAACTGAGAGAACAAATCTACCAATCCCTGGACAAACGTGGACTGCTCCCCAAGTAAATAAAAGGATGCCGGAAAAGACAAAGAGGGGCACATGATCTACTATACATTGATCAAAAGACCCTGAAGGAGGTGAAGAGCAGACAAAAGAACATAACCATGGCATGAGTTGACTACAAGAAAGTCTACGACAGAATCCCCCAAACATGGATAATTGAATGCTTAAAAATATACAAGATACCAGACAGGACTATTAATCACATCCAGAAAACAATGGAAACATGGAGACTTAAACTGACAGCCGGATGACAATACCTATCTAAGATAAAAATACAGAGAGGAATATTTCAAGGAGACTCTCTATCACCACTACTGTTTATAATAGCCATGATTCCACTCAACTACATACTCAGAAAGTGTGATATCGGATACAGGTTTACGGATACAGAACAAAGAATAAACCACCTGATGTACATGGATGACCTTAAACTGTTTTCAAAAAACAAAAAAAGAACTGGAAAAGCTGATAAGCACAACCAGGATATTCAGCAAGGATATCCAAATGGAGTTTGGAATAGAAAAATGTGCACTGCTAGAGATCAAAAGAGGAAAACTGGAGACGACAGAAGGTATAGAACTCCCCAACCAAGAGGAGATGATGGCGCTAGAAGAACAAGATAGTTATAAATACCTGGGAGTTCTGGAAGCAGACACAATCAAATATACAGAAATTAAAGAGAAGATTGGAAAAGAATATCTACGAAGAACAAGGAAACTCTTAGAAACTAAACTATATAGCAGACACCTGGTAAAAGGGATAAACACATGGGCTGTATCACTAATAAGATACTCTGGACCATTCATAGGCTGGACCAAAGAAGAACTCAGGCACCTTGACCAAAGGACTAGAAAACTAATGACTATGCACAATGAATTGCACCCAAAAGACGACACGGACAAACTCTACGTAAAAAGAAATGAAGGAGGTAGAGGACTGGTAAGTATAGAAGACTGTGTGGAAGACACCAAAAAAGAGCTGGAGAAATATGTAACCCAGAACACGGAAAGGCTGATCACCACAGCAAGAGACACCAGCCCAACAAACAACTCCGGAAGCACTGAACCCAGAAACAAAAAGACAAGAAAGGAAAAGTGGGAAGAAAAAAAAACTGCATGGACGCTTTATAAGACTCACAAGCGATGAAGCCAATGAAAACAGCTGGGCATGGCCAAGAAAAGAACATGGGAACAGAGAAACGGAATCTCTGATGACGGCCGGACAGAACAATGCGATTAGGACAAACTTTATTAAAGCAAAGATAGATAAAACCCAGGAAAACAGCAAATACCGATTGTGTGGACAAAGAGACGAAACGATAAATCATATAATAAGTGAATGCAGCAAGCTAGCACAAAGGGAATACAAGAACAGACATCACAGCGTGGGGAAAGAAGTACACCGGGAAATGTGCAAACAACTGAATTTCGAATATGCAAAAAAACGGTACAAACACAAACCAGAAACTGTACTAGAAAACGAAAAACACAAAACCATATGGGATATGAATGTACAAACAGACAAACCCATAACAGCAAGGAGACCGGATATGATAATAATCAACAAGAAAGAAAAATCCTGCAAAATCGTGGACTTTGCCGTTCCAGCAGACACAGAGTGAAGATCAAAGAAACGGAAAAAAGAAGCAAATATACTGAACTTGCCAGAGAATTGAAAGGAATATGGAACATGAAGAAAGTCAGTATAACACAAATAATTTTAGGAGCACTAGGAACAGTCCCCAAAAACATGGAGAAACGACTAGGAGAAATAGGAATCAAAGGGATAACTAAGACCATACAAAGGACAGTAATGATCAAAACAGCTACAATCCTGAGAAATGTCCTCGAATGCGTAAACCAACCCACATAAGCTACGAATGGAGAACAAACACATGGAAGCAAACACAACAGAACCGGGGAAAATACAACCGCACGAGAGAGGCGCAAGCATAAGCTGACGCCACGAAAATTATGGACAGAGGGTCGAGGAGGGAAAGCGCAAACCAGACCTCCACTGGAAGAGCGCGGACAGCTCTGGGACCTTGGAAAGGCTTGTTGCCACTCGGGCCCCAGAGGGGACCAATGGCCCTTATCAGCGGGAAATCGTTGGTAGGTGGCTGTTGCGATTACTGCAAGGTCATCAGCGGTGATGAACAAAAAGAGGTGGAGCATACTGGAAGTTGTTGTCACTCAGACTCCAGGGAATACCACAGGTTGTCGGCAGTGGGCGATCACTGACGATGACCGGTGTGATAACTCCTAGTGAGTAAATAATAATAATAATAATAATAATAATAATAATAATAATAATAATCTGTGAACTGTTTTACTATTAAGCTGTACGTAGTTTATCTAAATTAAAATCACAGTTAGACCATAGCCGGTATTTAACCAAGTTTTGTGACAATTGGTCATGCGATGTGGACACTAGGTTGTACACACAAAAGCATAGTCCATAAAGAACAAATAATTCGACCGAAAACATAATCTCCTTGTCAGAGGTTAAAGCACGTATATGTTTTAAAACAATTGGCGTACACATTGTCATGTAAAGAAGATATAATTCATAGAAGAAACATAAATGCAGTGTGCGTATACGCTTTTCATCTACTTGGTTAGTTCTGTCTACACCTGAGTCAGGTTAGGGTTACGTTAGCGTTAGGGCCAGGGTCCTGATTAAGATTAGAGTCAAGGTCTCCATGTGGAGGTCAATTAAACTATAATTTCTCACTGTAAAAATGCAGAATAAATACCACTTTGGAAAGCATCGCGAAATGGTGTAAAGCTATATGTGTAACTTTATGTGGTAGAAGTAATATAAGAGAAAAAAGATTCCATACATGAATAGATTACATTTTCTTGAATAAATAATAAGACGTTTTCTCCCGCATTTTGTCTGTATTTTGAGATGGGAGTGGGGGAGTATTTTATTTGGTGTGGCGGATCTCTTCTGCAAAATATTTGATAGAAGATGGTCCGTATCTTAAAAATAGGTGAAATGAAAAAAGCGAAAATATGTGTTTTTATTGTCTGTTTAATCAGTAAAAACAATTCGTACAAGAATGCCGGGACGTAGCAAACTGGAACCTTCTAATTTTGGCAAAATTCAAAGGTTTCGCAGCGATTACGCTGGATCATGTTTCTCCACTTTCATGCATCGTGTGCCTCCCCACCAGCATGATGGATTCCACCCCTCACATGGAGCACAGTGATAACCAGCACAGCAATGTGTTCGATCACGGTGGCACACTAGACCAGGTCGTGTACACTGGAAATAGAAAGATTGTCATGGATATTTTAGTATCGTATGCAAGATATATATATATATATATATATATATATATATATATATATATATGTATATATATATACATATATATATATTTATAAATATATATATGTATATATATATAACACAAATTTTAAACAAATATACATAACACTTTAAAGCAAATAAGGTATGCAAACGATAGTTACACGTTAATCGTCTAACGCGTTTGAATCTGCAAATTCGTCAACGCTTTCGGCAGGCGAGAAAGTGGGATACAAAGGAGCGACCTTCTGATGAAAATGAGGATGTATGTTGGTGTTTTGGGTTGTTTTCTTTAGGGGGTTGCACGCGTTTTTAGCTTTCACTCCGATCCAAATACAACACTTATTACCGCAGAAAAAGTAACACTTCTCACGTTCAGAATATAAAACTATAATGCAGTGTCTGGATGAGTTAAAATAGGCGTCAATATTCTGCTTATTTGAAAAAAAACTCGACTCGTGAGAAATGTGAATATCAAACGGATTAATCTTTTGGATGTTAATCGATGTTATGTTTATGTTACATGAACACTTAAAATCCCGGATCAATTGCAAGTGTTTCAAAATAGGCACTCGCCAATGAATTGACCACATGTCTTCTCAACCGGAAGCAAATTTATCGTTGAACGACGCCAGCGGCGGCAACGCTGTAGATAGTGATGGCTCTCCAATCCGCCATCTTTAATTCGAATAATATTCGTGGTTAAGGCTGGGAAGGAAAACCACACATATACGCTCACTCTGCTTAAGCAAACAGTGATACTATCAATAACGTATGCTAGTCCTCTTCATTCATTAATTTTCGCACTGTTTTCCTCTTTGTTAATTCTTCTGTAGTCTACTTGTCGACACTCCCCGGTCGTCTCTGATTGTTTATTTCAATCCAATCAGGGCATTTCTGAGCGGCAGTTACTTATAACGACATTTGATAATCTTCGCGGAACTAGCTAGTAGTTATTAGAGATGTAGAATGATTGTGACTTATGTAGACCACCCGCAATTATAAAAGTCATATTTCCGTGAAACGATGTTTT
The DNA here is from genome assembly GCA_963556195.1 of Sepiola atlantica. NCBI lineage: Eukaryota > Metazoa > Mollusca > Cephalopoda > Sepiida > Sepiolidae > Sepiola > Sepiola atlantica. The sequence goes on from OY744517.1 coordinate 226,127,614, forward strand.
TTTTTTAAAATGACGTTACTTTTGCTAAAATATCAGCTGATATGGTTAATGCATGATCGTTATTTTAATAATTACTACAGATTAACCTTCCTTATTTATGATTACTTACCCTTTAGAAAACCTTTCTATGAATAGTTCTCGACTAACACACATACCAGTATTCTAACTAGCAGAATAAACCTAACTCAACTTAAAGTCACAGAATAAAGCTGACTCAAATACAAATCGCAGAATAACGCTGACTCAAATTCATGTCGCAGAATAAATCTGACTCAAATCTAAGTCGCAGAATAAAGCTGACTCAGAACTAGGTCACAGACAAAAAGTTGACTCAAATCCAACTAGCAGAATAAAGCTGACTCACACTTAATTAACAGAATTAAGCTGACTCAAATCAGAACCTTGTACGTCTGTTTTATTCCAGTTGTTTAGATTTTTTGTAGACGAGTCAACATCTTTACTTTGATCTAAAAAAATAAGTGCTTGTCAGTCGATGTAAGAAAATCGGAGAACCTATAGAATTAAAATATATTTATTTCTACCTTCATGAACCAAACAAATATGACCATATGACAGTAAATCCAAATTGTCAGCACCGCTGATGAGCCGTAGTAACGGCGAAATCTGTGTCTGTATACAACTATTTTATCAATATAAAAATAAACAAGATGTTTATACATATATTATAATTTCCAAAAACACTTTTTCCAAGAGCTTTTCATCTGTAGAACACATTACACCGAGATTATTTTCTTGCAGACTACAACCTGGTCCTCTACAAATCAAAATTCAACAAATACTATATATATATATATATATATATAAATATATATATATATATAGATATATATATATATATACATATATATATATATGTATATATATATATATATATATATATATATATATATATGTATATATGTATATATATGTATATATAGTATATATATATACATACATATATATATATATATATATATACATAGTAAGTCATAAAATATATTAATGGCAATTAAGCTACACTCTGCAAAACTGACTCCATGCATTTTAGCCTGATGATTCCCCCGGGGATAAAACGCAGCAGCCTCTGCGTAGCCATAAATATATTTTCATAAATTACTACCTAGCTCTACTTACGTATCGAACACTATTGAAGTAAATATATATATATATATATATATATATATATATATATATATATATATATATGTATACGGAAATGAGTTACTGCTTACTTTAAAGATCGACACACTGTACAGGAGTTTAAAGGATCGGTATTCACATATTTCATATTTAGTTTTGGGCTACATCAAATATTGAAAAGCTGTATTTTCCAGGACATTTTATTTTGCGAGATGATCACGTGAAACTTACATTGTCGTTGATTTTTCCGCATCATTTTCGTCTTAATTCGGTTCTTACTTAGACATACTGGCGGTTTTTTATTGTTTCGTAGAGGCGACTACTGTCTCTAAACATTTGTTTCCGGCGTTTATAATTAGAGGAGAGATTAACAAGCAGAAGGTGTTATCATGTATTCAGTTAAGAGAAGACGGGCTTATAAGGAAAACAGATCGGACCTACGGAAAGTCATACAATGGAAGTTGCATAGAGAATTGCGAAATAAGTTTGATTACTACGTTTATGTATCTGTTGCTGAGTTTTTTGTTTTTTTTGGTTGTTATTTTTTCTTTAAAAACGCGCTAAGAATGTCACATCTACTTAATACTAAAAAAAAGAATGATCTTCATTTTTCTTAAAACGGACAAATGTTTTAAATGCAGGAAAAAGCGTGTGAACACTTATTGTCGACTGCCTCAAGATTTTCAATCGGCAAGTTGTATTCGTGTGGGGCTAAGCTCCAATATACACATCTGCGACTGATTTTTACATGTTGTGTACAACATTTACTTGGTTGTGGTCTGCATAACAAACAGTGGGTTGCACTGAAGCTGAGTTAATATAACTCTTTTCAGCTGTCGGACATTACTCATCACGGGATATTGATCGCTATCTAGAATTTTTGACTGAAGTGGTCATCCTCAACCCTGTCTCGCTACATGGCATATGCACTTTACTGCGACATTTTCATATAATTTATTGTGAGATTAGCGGTGTTAATTCTGTCAAACACTCTCCACAAAGAATTCCCAATTGTCGCTAAATATTACGATGTGCACCATATCGTCGTCGATGCCTGGTAAATCTTTTATGCATCTGACGGCATAAAGCGAATAAATGCACACCTTTTTCTAGGACTTGAATTACTCCGTGACGCACGCAGTTTTTCCGTGATTGTAAAGTCGAAATTCCACCCATATCATTACTTTCCGTTTATTGCTTGATTTACATTCTATCAAGAGTTACAGCGTCGGTATTTACATGTCCAATATTTAGTTGTAGGCTATATCAAATATGGCAAAGCTGTATTTTTCAGGACATTTATTTACAAGATGATCCCCTGCAGCTAACACCGCTGTTGATTTTTCCGCGTTCCTAGCGTTCACGTGAGCGTTAATTCGAAAGGTTGGTTATGGCGTACCTTATTTGGACATGTTCTCAGTTGTTTTGTTTATGTTGACGTGCGACTATTGTTTAAATGTGTCTGTCAAGTTTTATAATAAGAAGCGGATTGTGCTGGCGTGTTTTCAGTTGAGGAGCGAAGGTTATAGGGATCGGATATCGGACGTATATTAAGTGAGGGTGGGAGTTACATAGAGAATTACAAAATAATTTGGCTTTCACCCGTGCACACTATTAATAGATATACTAATATAATGAAACAATGACTGAATCTGCAAACGATAGAATAATTTTTGTAATATAATCGATACTAAAATCTATATCATTGCGATTGTTACCGATCTCTTGTTCCTGCTTAGGGTTCTTTCGCTTTCTTCGTTGAGGTCAGGACCACTTCCTTTCATCATTGGTGAAGCGAACACATTGTCCAGTAAAATGAAATAAGAAACGAGCAGCCACACGGAACAGTTCAGAGCTGGAAGATAAAGGAAGAAGAGATGACGCATATAACAGAAATTCCAAAAGTCATGATTTTGTTCTTAATTAGAAAATGTCCGATGCCAATATTTAGTAAGAAGCGATAGACGTGAATTCAGATGTCTTGAGAATCAGGGTTGGTCTTCATTCCTACATTCGTTGTGCAACGGCATGAACCCTCCATTTGACCAATGTAAACGTAACTATACTTATTTTGTTTCGTCATAAATGGACGAAATAGCTTGATATTCTGTAAAACAGACAAGCCGGAATCATTTACGTGGGAATGAGTCGGTCGTATGCTTTTTGTAACCTCATCCAAGGAGGTTATGTTTTCGGTCGAATTTCTCACATCATTCAATTGTCCTTGTGATACGATACAGGTTGGCACATTTATACATCCGTAACAAAGAGGTATGAACTTACAATTGGACCCTACTTAACTTCGCTATTTTTATTTGATCAAAATATTCGTCATGGTCTAACTTAGAACTAGTTTAATTTCGTGAAATTTATGTTAAAAGTAAATGTCAAGGTCCCAGAAAGTAAAAGTCATACTTTTGGTGATAACTTCACTTCTATTTATTGTGGAGTTTGACGACTTGGTCTATATTACAATATAGACCAAGTCGCCAGCCTTTACAATTAATACAACTGAAAACCTGTTCGATTAACCTTGAAAAGTTTGCTTAGGGTCGCAAAACATCCGGTGTATTCAAAGCATATTAAGCTGAAAACTATGTTTATGCAAAGTACCTGCTATGGGATAAATTTATCTACCTATTTAAAGAATACATTGAATTAGACAGACACAATAAATAGAGTAACATCTAAGCGTCATTGGACAGCGAATTGCAGCAGTTATCTTCCCAGATTCATGACATGTACTCCTGCGACATACTTCCCTTAATATAGTTGTGTTTATTATACCACTATGTTTTTTTTTATTATTACCGGCCTTCAATTTCACACCACTGGCGACAGTGGATTTCAAGATTTACATTGCCACAATATTGGCGGCAAGGATTCGAGAACTACATCTCACAACACAAACGTTGAAAATTTATTCGAACACCATCTATACCTGTGTCACATACACTGAAAGCAAGGATCCAAAATATACATTCCACAAACCTGGAGACTAGTCATTTGAATTTATTTAGTCTTACATTTTTCATTTAGAACGATTTGAATCTAGTGAACACACGTAAATTAACCAAACATGAGTTGCATACGAACCTCAGCAACGAAAACATTGGTGTTGGTCTAAAATCTTCGAGTTATTTGTTAAAAAAAAGAAGGCAGGAAATTAAAGTATTGAAAGTGTTATTCTAAAAAAAATCTCTATCGTTACGAAAAAGTATTAAAACGTTTTCCATTGACGAATTAATTTCAAAACGAATATTTTGAAAAGTCAATTTTCCACCGCGTCTGAAAAAAGCAAGATGATTTTACAAAGTGATTTTTGTTAATTCTTGTTAATCAAGAATAAAGTACGAACCTCTTTTTCACTAAGTTGTTTCAAACTTGTCCGTAAGAAAAACTACGAACTGTTTATATATATATATATATATATATATATATATATATATATATATATATATATATATATATATATATTAAGATAGATGGACGAAGAGTGATACACATGCACGAATATCCAAATTTATTTCAAACTTCGATTGTTCAATGCAAGGTATATTCTATAATAAAATTAAGTTTATTATTCTTTCCTTAAGCCGAGAACCATATCAAAAACATAACATATCTTCCCTAGTACTTCCAATAACTATATTAACCCATATCACTTATTGTATTTTGAAAATTAACATTACTCTCCCTACACCCCACCGACCCTTAACCACCCTAACTTAAATACCCTTATTCCTACTCTACACTATAATTCCTTTTTCTTTTCATTTTCTTCTTTTCTATTTGCCAACCCTCGCATACACTCTTCCATTCCTTCCATTCTTTTAATGCTTTTTATTTTGTCTCCCTTGTATCCACTACATCGACTCTGTATATACTCCTATCCACCGACTATATCTTCATCGTGGTTTTTCATTTATCTCTCCTTTAACTACACTCCTAAGTTACCCCTTCAATTGATCCATTTGCTTCCCCTATTAAGCTATTCATAACCTCAACGCACTAATGATACACTTACATTTTACATGATTCAACCTAACCCTACCCTAGAATACTCATAACTGATATCAATTGTTACATGCGGTCTAACTTTTTCCCCATATTGATCCCCAACCCTAAATGTAAATATGATTAAATGGGCTAGGCTAAATGTCTAACTATACATTGAGCTTGTCTTACTTATTTATTTTTTAGCTGATTTTTATTTAATTTTTCAACTTTACTTTTGGGATGGTCTTATTTAATCATACTCTTAACCAACTGGAAATTCCTTAAAAAATCTGCGGTGGTTTTAAATCTTATAAATATATAACACTATATCTCTGCCCGGCTTAGTACTTTTTCAAAATTTAAACTACTGATTCCCATTCGTTGAAACCCCATTTACTTTCCATCGGACAGTCCTTTTTCTTTTAATTTCGAAATTATTATTGTCTCTTGCCAGACATAACTTTATCACTAGAACGCCCCTTCACTCCTCCTACTCTCTTTTCCATCAGCAGTCATGGCTTTTTCATCTAACCCTCCTACGATTTGCGCCATCTTCCTCTTTCCTTCCAACCTCCTAATTTGACCGTGATTTTAACTTAGGGCTTCTTTTCTCAGAACTACTTTAATTTTCCATTGCTAATGTCATTCGTTTACGACTCATTTCTTGGCCGAGGAAGCCTTGTTTTAAAATGGCCAGATTTCTTCATTTTAATTCCGTTTAAGTGCGCTCCATCTACGACTTGAACTCAATTTTCACCATTAGATTTACTTCATTTTGAACGCCTTTCTCTGATGCGTTCACGAAACTTTTTCTTCTCCATCGGCACTTCCTGCCATTGGACACCTTATCGGCGGACAATTACCACCTGGACAAACCCAATATCTTTTTACACGAACCTTTTTCACCCATCATTTTCTTAATAATTTTTCAAATGTTGAATTTTTGCTTTTCTATTGCCAACTTATCTATCTGTATAATTCCTCTGTTGATAGGATCTCGATCTTTGAAAAACCTTGGCTTAAGAGAAGAATAATAAACTTAATTTTATTACAGAATTGCATTGAACAATCGAACTTTGAAATAAATGTGCATGTTTATCACTTTTCGTCCATCTATCTTTATAATTGCTCTATCTCGTATATTGAGCTTTTACCATTTCACTGTAGGTTCTTTCTACTAAAAGTTTACTTTTAGTTTCATATTTATTCTAATTATATACACACACACACACACACACACATATATATATATATATATATATATATATGTAGAAGGATGAAAAGGAATTAGAAAAGCAAAAGTCAAATCGTATTTCTATTCAGTTGCTCTATTCCTTCTACATATCTATCTGCTCTATCCTGGATATTGAGCTGTATATTTTTCACAATAGGTTTTACCTTTCCTAAAAGTTCGCTTTTAGTTCACCACTTTATACATATATATATATATATATATATATATATATATATATGTGATTTTATGAAGGCTTACCAAAGCATTCCTTTCAAGACACCAATGATCACCATTAAAGATATTTTTTCTTACAAATACTATTTATTCAATTATTATTTAATTTGAATAAATAGTATTTGTAAGAAAAAATATCTTTAATGGTGATCATTGGTGTCTTGAAAGGAATGCTTTGGTAAGCCTTCATAAAATCACATATAAATGCTCTGTACTCTGTAATCGAGTATCATCGAGCTTGTTTTTTATTGGAACAACCCCGGTCTTCACTGAATGATCTATTTTATAAGTGAAAAATCTAAATCTATATATATATATATATATATATATAGTAGCTTGACCCAGCGCCCGGCATAGTCCGAAAGAAAAAGAAAATAATACATAACAAAAAGTGTTAACATCTGAGAGAACGCAGATAGCTAACATCGGACAATATTTACCAACCCATCTGAGTTTAAATATAATAGAAATTGCTACAGTGTAAGAGAATATTATTGACCGATTATGGAAAATATTACTTGTTTTGTGCTGGGCTGCTATCTATTCTTTCGTCCGTCATTGAAAGCAACTCCTTGCCGAATGCGTCAATGTTTATTTATGTTGGTGGATTTTCGACAACAGTTAGAACTTACGTTGTGTCTAACTCTTCACCCGTGTGTAGTCAAATTAGACTGAAAGTAGACCATGTGTAACGAATATACATCTTAGTTCAGGCACGAGTTGAAGAAAAATAGAAATTGCCACAATGTAGAAGGTTACCCCCATCACTGACCGGTTATGTAAAAGGTTACTTGTTTCGTGCCGGGCTGCTATCTATTCTCTCGTCCGTCATTGAAAGCAACTCTTTGCAGAATGCGTTGATGTTTATTTATGTTGGTTTCGACAACAGTAAGACTTTACGATGTGTCTCACTCTTACTTCGTGGAAAATGAAATGTGACTTAAATTGGACCATGTGTAACGAATGTGCATGTTTATTTAGGGTCATAAGACAAACATATATTATGTAATAATGTAAAAAAAATCAATTTTGATTTCAATTACGCAAATTTAGGTGCTGATTAATTACTATTTTTCTCACGTAATGACGAGAGAATGCAAATAAGTCACATTATCACTACCATTTTTAGCGATGTCGATCTGTGTTTCTTTTAAGTGTCTCGAGTCCAGTAAATAAATCTTATTACTCATGAAAAACTACACTTACAAAAATCGATGCATGCTTATTTAAATCGTATGGGAGCAGGATAAAGTTCGTCTCTTTGTAATGTTTATTAGCTGCTACAATGTAAACACGTTTATTTTGAAAATGTTGCCAACAAAATGTATTTATATATATATATATATATATATATATATATATATATATATATATATATACGGAAGAGGGTAGCTAGAGTAAGAAAGTTAGAGAGAGAATAGAAAATAAACGCCTTACTTGAATACCCTGACTGCTACACTCATATAAATGGAGAATACCTACTGTGAAAAGGAAAACACGTAGAGTAACTGATATTACGAGCTTCCATGGAATCGGTAGCAACAATTGAATGTTGTTGAAATGCAGTTAATAAATCTTATTCGTCATGAAAAAACTACACTTACAAAACCCGACGGATGCTTATTTAAATCGTATGTGAGCAGGAAAAAGTTCGTATCTTTGTAATGTTTATTGGCTGCTATAATGTAAACACGTTTATTTAGAAATTGTTGCCAACAAAATGTATATATATATATATATATAGAGAGAGAGAGAGAGAGAGAGGGAGAGAGATAGATAGAGAGAGAGAGAGAGAGAGGGGAGAGGGTAGCTAGAGTGAGAAAGTTAGAGAGATAATAGAAAAAAACGCCTTACGTGAATACTTTCCTTGCTTCCCAAATAAAACGGAGAATACTTACTGTGAAATGGAAAACACTTAGAGTAACTGATATTACGAGCTTCCATCTAATCGGTATCAACAATTGAATATTGTTGAAATTTACACTGCAGTTCGGTTTACTCGGTACATATTTGAACAACGATTTTCAAACCTTAAAGTTGTTAAGTTTAAAATTGCCTATTCAGAAATTTCTGTTTTTTTTTTGGTTTAAATGAACAGAACTTTTATTTGTGCTCGCTGTTCTTTCTGTCACTCTTATCTTTCTTTTCTAGTTTGATTTCGGTAAGACGTTTGATCAACCTCTACCCATAATTGTGCATTCTGCTGATGCTTAAAGGGCTTCAAAAGTACGTTTTTAAAATCCTCCATGGTCTATGGGCACTCACAATTTCTGACTTCCCATGTATATATATATATATATATATATATATATATATATATATATATATATATATATATATATAGAGTTGAGATGATTTCTCTCTGTTCCTTTGCCAAAAATAAGAGAAGAACAACATGCATCATAGGCTACTAAACTAACATTTATATTATGCTTATTAACTCAAGCGTTTTATAGTAATTTACTACTTTATTTTCACCCGCTAACACTAAAATTACTTTTGGCTCACCATCTTTGATTCTCCCAAAAGCATACCATTTAAAGGTCGTAGCAAAAACCTTCTCACTATAACTTTACTACTGTCACTCTTCTCATTAACACTGAGAACTAATAAACAATGTCTACTTATTATTAACTATTCATCTGCTATTAATGACATCTGCCAATGTTCTTTTTACTTCAAAATTGGAAAACTAAGTCTCACTTGTTTCAAGTAATACATTAGGGGAGACAGCTTAAGGGAATACATAATTCTGAATCTTTGTTAACATTATAATATTATTAGGTTTTAATTATTGTTACAAATGTGCGCCGCTATTTTAAGATTGAGCAACAATTATTCGAAAAATAACGTTGTACTTACTTCTGAATTTGTGCATCTTCATTGAATTGTTTGGTCTGATCGAAATTCTTGACTTGTGTCCGCACAGCAGATTCGACAACAACGTTTTGATTATTTCAAAAACATTTCTTTCTTTTATACTATCAATTTCTGGGGGGGGGGCGTTGTTGTTCTAAGGAAAATAGAGAAAAAAGTCGAAAATTGTGTCTTGCTTTGTTTAGCTCCGCCCACTTTTTTTATGCAAACAAAACAAAATGTCCGCGTTCTCTTCAATCTTCTTGCACGAGGACTAAACTGCTATCAATACATTTGCTTGTTTATCATTCCATTTTTTGCAGCTTTTTCTTTCCTATTTTAATTCCTGTTAAAATGCAAATTTATTGAACCACAAGAATCGGTACAACTTTGAACAAATCAACACATAAAACGAAAATGTGATGTAGTGTGATGCAATTATTCTCACGTACACTTATCGAGGACTTTACATCTGAATTACAAAAATAAAATGCTCAGAACAGTCTGTAATAAATTATCAGAACACTACTTAATGAAACTGGATCAGAACATTACCGTAATAAAGTTCAAATAACCTAACTTTAATCAACAATCTGATCATGTTCGTGCAAAGAAGAAAACAACGAGGCGAGGTGAATTGAAAGAGGTCTCGCACAAGATGTGTTTATCTGCAGTAGGAATGAAAATGTAATACTATTTGCAGGTAACACATTCTCGAGATGACAGACTTAAAATATCCAAAAATTGCTGGTCCAGAAGTTAATAACCTAAGATAAGGAAATAACACTGAAATACATTTAATAGGGTTTATCCCGGCATCGAAGCGTTGCATACGCTCACAGAGAATACAGACCTGCACTAAATAATTGATAGTTTAGAATGTGAATCTACCTGTCCGCCTCAACACCCAAGATATTGTAGCGTCAGGTTATTTACAACGATGAATACCCAAGTTATATTTCTCCGTAGCTGCAAGTTCAACGATCGAGCAACTTGGCTAAACGTTGGTATGGGAGAATAGTTTTACATCTGTATTGTCATGCGCGAGAAGTAGTACACGCGAGTATGCACTGAACGTGGGTATGCATGTACGAACGCAGTTACATGTGAGTTGTTAATACATACTATCTCTTTACTTTCATCGATTCTAGAGTTATCTTACGCTCCCCGCTCCCCGCTCCGCGCTCCCCGCTCCGCGCTCCCCGCTCCCCGCTCCCCGCTCCGCGCTCCCCGCTCCCCGCTCCCAGCTTTTTATTGTTCTATTCTTACGAGATTATTTTTCACTCGCTTTCATCCGGACAAAGATAGAATTCCAGTAAAGCAACACCGGAATAAACAAGGCAGTTTTGTGCATAGAACAGCGGCCATGCCCTTATTTCCGGTGGGCTTTTCCGCCATTATGGCCCCATCGATAGAGATGATGCGACTTATGTAAACTTTGTTTTCTCATATCCAACAAACGCGCACTGTGGCTAACCTTCATATCTTGCTGCGTACCCCCCTGCGGATGCTTACTATAACACATCACCGCAATAAAAAAAGTTGTGTAGTGACATGCCTCGCAGGGAAGGCCATCTTGAAGTTATTTCCGGTGGGCTTTATCGAGGCAACAACACCATCATAGATAAAGACTAGGCTAATAGTCTACTTGTGTGTGCTTTGTTCTAGCCGAAAATAACAGTTGCTCTTTACATATCAGTGTCTTGTATTGGCTGAGTAAAAGTATTAATAAATATATAAAATATATTTATTCAACAGAGTGCAATTATCATACAGTAAATACGTTTTAATAATGTACATGTCAAGGTTGTTAAGTTTATGAGCAACTTTTTCTAGATAACTATTTTGTAGTAGGGTAGATGTGTCTGTATTCATCCGGCTGACTTTGTTTACAAACAAATATTATGTTACTATTTGAGCATGACGAAAAAACGATACATTTTATTAGTATATTGATTGATTTTATATTTGTAAAAATAAAATTTACAGTAAGCGTTTTTGAAAACAAAATTATAACAACCTTCGCGGTTTAATGTATTCAATTAATTTTCTTGAAAATGAAAACTTCTCATTTTAATTTGTATCACGCGTAATTTTGTATTTTAATTATAGTTTTTTTTTAATCAAATATAACTTTCGGAATTTTTATAAATTCACATGGTACAACTTTTTATCGGTTCGATTCTACTTTGTTTGGATAAGAAAAAAAAGAGTCACCAGTCTTCAGATAAAAAGACTAACTGATCTACAATTTAAATTAAAATCTGAGACAATATGCTAAAGAGTACATGTAAGTGCAACAGAAAATCTGTAACTGCTAAAACATATAATATTTATACAATGATTAGACATATTTAAATAGTTTAAATAAGTGAGAACAATACGGGTGCTGATTGACAAGTGGCATTGTGTATACTTTCATTTTTATAAACATGAAGCATATAATTATGTAAGGATAAACAAATACAATAATAAATGAAACACCTTAGAATATTCTGAATTGGAGTCTTTTGAATATCTCTGAAAAGAAAGAGAGTGGAGTTTCTTTTTAACTGACGCAGTTAAGTCCTCGTTTTAGCAAACCTGCCCAATTGTTGAAACAGTACTCTAGTTTTGGACGTATCTGACTCTTATACAGGTAAAGGATTGCGTCAAGCGTCAGATTCTTTCTAGAGCGGTAAAAAGATCCAACCATTTTTACAGCCATCTGTGTTACAGATCTGATGTTAGTTTACACTTCTTGGCTGAAGTTAAGGTCAGCCCTAGAAGCTTATCAAAAGAGAAGGCCTATTCAACGGAGACGCTATACATTTTAACTGGAGCAACGCGAGGAAAGAAAAGAAGTGTTATTTTAGATATATTAAAAGTAACCAGCCATTTGTTCACAATTGCACATGCTCCAAATCGGAAAATAAATAACAAGAAAGATTTCGACCGTTAATGCTCTGGGAAGAGATGTCATAGATCGTCTCTTGATAGATGTCAATCACAGATTCAAACAACTTACTCATGACACATAGGTGACTGATTAGTCTGTATTTCACCATAAAAACTGTAATACCATTGAGTATGCAAGCTGAAACATTGTATTAATACTACAAAGCGAATAGCTGTCTACAGATGTTGAATATTAATAGCAGAACAAAACAGTGTTGCACCACTGTTATTCCATTTGAAAAGATTACATCCAAGATATAGAAAAGGTTACTTAGGTTAAAATAAGTATTTATGTGATGCTTTCATGTCTTATGCTAATATCTTTAAATTCGTTATACATTTGTACAGTTTTAAACGACTTGCGTTAAATTCGAACTCTGGTATGATCAGTGTAAAACCTGAAGGTAACGTATCTAAGCCATCAACGGCTACGAACGATGTGTACATAAAAAATGTATCTCTCTATATATCTCTCTCGGCTTCATTAGTAATGTGTACTCTGCCTATTCCTTTTTGTAAACAAATATTATGTTATTATTTTAGCACGAGGATAGAAAAGGAACATTTTATTAGTATATTGATAGATTTCATATTTGTAAAAACAATTACAGACAAGGTTTTTCTAAACAAAATTATAACAAACGTAACAATCTGCTTCGTGGTTTAATTGAATTTTCTTAACAATGAAAACTTCTCATTTTACTTTGTATCACGCTTAATTTTGTATTTTAATTATAGTTTTTTTTTTAAATCAAATTTTTCATTTAACTTTCTATTTAGTTCTATGATCTTAATAAAGGAAAGACGTGCATTGGTAAAACTAAATCGGAATTTTTATGAATTGTACAACTTTTGATCGGTTCTACTCTTGCCATTTGGCTAAGATCAAAGTGTAGTATATGTTCCGAGATGGATACTGCACCCTATAGACTGGTATTGTCTTGGCCTTCGGGGCTTAATTTACGCCGGTCTATGGGTCTGTCCTCTGCAGTTCTAGGAGGTTCGCTCTTCCAGGCTTCGCCTTCCCTCTTTGGGGAGGAGTAAGTTTATTGCTTACCGCCTGAGGTGCCCCTACCAGGGAATGCCTACGGGGCTGCCCAGGCAATTTTTAATGGCCAGAGTGCTCACCTCTCGAACGCTGGCTTTTAAAACCGCACTTTCCTGACCCAACCTTGGGTCACATCTTACTTGTGGGAGTAAGATAAAAACTGGATTGTGCTTAACTCCTGGAGAGGAGTAAATCAATACTCTTGTTAATAGTTTTCTCAGTTGCTCCAAGAATAAGGTTCTTTATTTTTGGCTAGGAGTAAAGTGTAGCATCTGTTCTGATGCTGTACTTAATCGTTTCTGTCCTCGGTCAGTGAAGGAAATCTAATTCTAGACTGACCACATTTTTAGTTTTATTCCAATTTAAACAGCCTTGTATTTTGAGAACTAGATTCTTCCAACATAAAAAAACTCCCTTGTGTCTAACTCTTCCATCGAGGGCTGGTAAATAATAGTAACATCCAAAGGTAAGATAATTCTATGCAACAGAGTCAATTCGAACTTGGCACGCCATGATCGCCATTCAATGTTTGTATCTACTTCATCACAGCAATCTGTTGTCCTTTCGTACGTAAGTCTTTCTTGTAAACTGAATAATTGACATCATTTTCCAATCAATCATCATCAACAACGCGATGTGAATGCTTACATCTTACGTGTTGTTATTACAAAACATGCATGAGTATTAGTTTTACTTGCTATGAATCACTTATATGTTGACTATTCTTATTAACCTTTATAACGAACTAGCAAGGTTATCCGATGTTTCTTCGGGACCATACAAATAATAGACTAGGTTGAACAGTGTTTGTAACATATTTCTATGAAAACTTCTATATCTCTACATCTCTTTATCTTTCTTTCTATCTTTCGAATAAGTCTTTAGCTATATGTTATACAGCGTAGTTGATGTAATAATGTCATATTTTTATTATATCATTTTTTTTAACATGATTCACCCCAAACAAGGCAGGCCGCCACTGTAAACGTAAGGGGCTACTGAGAAAAAAGAAAAGGGGAGAAGGGGCACATGAGTAGCTAACTACTCGTAGCATAATCCATTGAGGTATTTGTAAAACAAACATAAGGATGCTACATTGCGGCGATGGGAAAGGGACTGGAGCTTACCTGACAGTGAGGGACCTATTAGGTTGACGACTTTTTTTTGGACTTTGTCAAGGAGGGAGAGACTAGTAGATGATGCACCAGCCCAGATGTGGCAACACTACTCCATGCATGGGCGAATGGTGGCTTTGTAGAGATACTGGATAATGTCAGGTGTAAGGAGTTTACTAGCACGGGAGAGGGAGCGAACATGTTTTGCGGCATCCTTGGCAATGTCTTCAATGTATTTGTTCCAATTCATGTTACCTGTGAAGATTAGGCCGAGGAGTTTGAATAATGAACTCTCAGGTAGGGTGTTATTTGCCATGATAATCGGTGGTTGGAGATGCTTCTTGTAGTTGTTGAAGGAAAAGAGCTTAGTCTTTGCGGCATTAAAAGTTACCAACCATTTATGGCCCCAATCCACTACAGCCTGGAGGTTATTTGCTTAAGATTCAGCCATTGCCTCAGATATGATCGCGTCTGTTTTGCCAACACGGCGAGAGTAAAGCATGGTGTCGTCAGCAAATGAACCAATCTCAGACACTATGTCATCAGGGAGATCGTTTATATAGATAAGGAACAACAAAGGTCTAAGAATAGATCCCTGGGGTACACCAGCATTTATGTCATGTTGCTTAGATGAACGGCCATCGAGGACAACCTGGATTTTTCTTTTGTTTAGGAAGGATCTAATTATATTAAGTAGTTGCCCAGTAATATCGTATGAGCGTATTTTCAGAAGAAGCCATTTATACCATACCTTGTCAAAGGCCTTGGATATATCAAGCGCTACTGCCCTAGCTTCACCTGCCTTGTCGAGTGTATGATACATGCGTTCAGAGATTACCTCTATGATGTCAGCAGTAGATCGTGCTTGTCTAAATCCATACTGGCGGTCAGATCGAAGTTTAGGATAACTAAGTGCCGTACTATCGCTAGATTGATTAAGGATTCAAAGATTTTGGCAAAGATCGACAGTAGACTTATTGGGCGGTAGTTCTGAGGGTCGGTTCTATTCCGAAAACTCTTGTAGACTGGTACCACAGAGGCAATTTTACAGCTATCGGGGAAGCTAGATTCGGCTAGGGATTTATTGTAGAGTTTAGAGAGGACAGGGGCCAGTTCACGAGAGCATTTCTTTATTACTATTACATGTATAATATCAGGCCCACAAGCTTTAGAGGTGTCAAGGTTTTTTATGATGTCTCTGACCTGGGATGGGGTGATGACCAGGTTATCAAGTGTGGCTTCGGTCCGCAAAGGTAATTCAGGGAAAGGGTGGTTATCTGAGTCTAAAGAAGAGTTAGAAGCGAAACGCTGTGTAAGTAGTTCAGTCTTATCAGTGGCCGTGCAAACGACATCATTGTGGTTTGATAGTGGAGGAATCGTTGATTGGCCATTATTTATCTTATTGTAGATTTTCCAGATATCGCGAGTACCTAGTTTCTGTGACTGCATGCGTTTTTTTTGTTAACTCATTATACCTTCTCTTCGCTTCGCCTATCACGGCCTTGCAATTATTTCTTGACTCTTTAAATTTATGTCTATTAGTAGCTGACTTATGGCGGCCAAATTTACGGAATGCTTGTTGCCTATCAGAAAGAGCAGCTGCACATTCCGAAGTTAACCATTGAGGAAAGTGGGGCTTGCTAAAGAATTTTCGCATGGAGACATAGGCTTCAATGCCTGCTATGGCCCATTCAGTTAATTCGTTTGCACACTGGTTGGCAGGGGTGAGAATGTTTCCCTCCATGGGTCGTCACTGATGTGATCTCTGATTGACTCAAAATCAGCTTGCTCGTAGTATCTTGTTTTTTTGAGCAGCATTCCCGAGTGGGCTATGAGCTTTCGTCACACCAGCCTCGGGTATTGAGGTCAAGAAGAGGTCTAGACGTGAGGCTTGTTGGTCTACTCGATCGGGGATGCGGGTCGGAAAATCGACAGTCTGAGAGAGGGAGTGAGCTAAGGGGAAATTATACGTAGAGTTTCCAGCTGCGTCAGTAAGGCTTGAGAATCCCAACCAGTCGCGGTGGCGGGCATTACAATCCCCAAATACATTTATCTGGGCATTCCAGTAAATTAAGAGTGCTCTATCTATGCTTTCAGAGACATAGTTTAGCAGAGTACAGTCCTGGATCGACAGGGAGCGGTATAGGAAATATATGTAACTAACGTTGTGATGTAAAGTCAATCTAAAGCACATGTAGTCGTGGTCATCTGATTCTAACCTATGTTCTCTAGTCAGGTGGAGGGTGTTCCGAAAAAAAAATCCTAGTCCCTGCATGGGTTTGCAAGAGTCTTTACGGTAGAGTGGAAGGTAGTCAGTCATGTCAAAGTGGTGAGAAGAGATTGAGGATTGAATGTTAGTTTCACTAAGAGCTAGGATATCCGGGGAGTTTGTCAGGAGAAAGGTTTCTACGTCCTTGATGTTGATTCTAAGTCCCCGGATATTTGAACATGCAAGCCTCAAGGGCGGAGGCGAAAGTGTTTTTTAGGTGTCTGGTTTAGGTTTGATTATATTTCTTTGTAATGACATGTTTGATTTGATTATAGAGTGGATTGGTCGAGGTGAGTACTTGTTTCGTGCCAATAAGCTCACCTAACCAGCCCATTAATCACAACTTGGTCCATGGGGGTTGTGGCCTCGGGAAAGCCAACCAGAGATAATTGCAGGGTCCCTTTCCATGCGCGACATGGCACATACAACTACCCACGGTATTATGCAACTGATGATGGAGCAGCTGTTCTTGGCGCTACCCAAGAGTGTGGGCCTCTTTCCTGTCAGTCGGGAACAGCAGCCAGACAAGCTGTCTAACCTGTACCCTCAACCTGTCAGAACAAGAGAGACCCAAGCTAGTCATGTAAGACTTACCAACGAAAACACTTTCCCTAAGTTGCCCAAGTAGAGAGAAAGACAACGGCGTTCATTGTCCTAGTAAATAAAACAAGGCTAGGCACTGATTGTTTAGAGGCGTCCCAGCGCTGTTACCTCTGACTAATAAACAAAGAAGGAGTGCAAGGGGCGGCGATAGGTAGAACCTATCTACTCCTTAAGCAATTGTAGGTTTGCAAACCGGATATTTTGTTCGAGATTCCAACTCTTGGAAGGTTGCCGATCAGGACTAAGGAATCCATCCTCCCCCAACAGTTTACTGCCACGGCGTAAGTAACTGGTAGCAAGGTTTTTTTGTCAGAGATGTCCTTCTCTTAGATGAATAACCTTACGAGGTCTTACGAGGTCTTATCTGTCCAACACTCCGAGAGGGGTAAAAATAGCCTGCGCCCGTGTACTAGTCGGGTATTTCCTAGCCCCCGCAGATAAAAAAAAAGAAAAACAAGAAAATTCCATATAATATATATAAATATATATATATATATATATATATGTACATATGTAGATATTAGTCCAATTGCATACTAAGGAGGGAACATTAAGTTTAAGATAGGTTTCGCTCTTTCCCCCTTTCAACCCCGAACGCAAATTTGTAGACCGGCATGGTTAGTTTGGACGATATTCTTTCCCTATCTACATTCGCTAGTGAACTCCCCCGAACAACCCACCCACCCCTTTTCAAACCTGAACGCAAGTGACCCCTCTGTAACCTGCAGAATATAAGCAAGAAAAGAAAAGAAAGAAAAGATACAGATTTTTTGAACAGTCAAGAAATCAAGAATCCTGGAAAAAAAAGATTATTTAGCTAGATACTCGTTACATGTTAATACATGGATTAATTAAGAAAAAATTCCAGAGTAAAATAATTTAAAACCCTTAGCTTTTTTTTTTGTTAAATGCCACCCATAAATATCAGTTGAAATTTCGGTTTCTTAACTGCTGATGCAGATATGAAATGTGTCTTTAA